>JAJIBD010027997.1:0-30881 GCA_021461705.1 Cryptotis parvus
GTCAGGACAGAGGTTCTCTTCTATCTCCAAGGACGACAGGGGAACAGATGAAAACTCATGAGTCCGGTGCAGTTCCAAAAGGGCTTTTAACAGTACCAAAGCTCTTCCACAGCAATCCAATATAATGAACAAATTTTAGCTCTGGTCCGAACTTAGACCATACAAAAGAGCCTAAGTCTCCCACCAAAGAGAGAGGATCTCACCCGAGCTGAGTCCTACCAGAAGATGGAGCAAAAGGCCAAAGAGCAAAAAGCCAAAAAGCCGCAAGGCTGAGGAGCCAAAAGCCGAAAAGTTAAAAGGCCCAAAAGGGCAGGGGGTGAAGGGGGCCTCAAGTCAGCCCCTATATATACCACAAAGTAATCCAATCGGAGGGTCATGTCAACAAAGAACTCTAAACAGAGTGTAGTGCCACACCCTATTGCAGGTATAAACAAAGGTTATGCCAAGGTCTAATCCTTTCCTACCAAGATTATCTCTTATGTAAAACACTGGAGAGAGAAAGGGCTGATATAAAGTAATACATTTTAACTTCATGAGCTTCATGTAATCTAGATGGTACCCACAAGGTCCTTCTTATTATTATCTGCACCAGGGTGATTCTGAGTATCTTGTTCTCCTGTACTGAAAGGGTCGGGACACTCGCCTGCTTAGAGCAAACTAGTATGATCCTCTTCCTATAGTAGCCAGGGTGGTAGACTCCTGGTAAATTCTAACGGTCCCACGCTAGGTGCAGTGGGTATAAAGAGGAGCTGTGACCGATCTAGAAAACATAGAAGTCTTAGTAGATGTATAAGTAGATGTATAAGTCGTGAAGTTATTCAATCAAGGTGACTTCTGTAACTGCCACACCCTCTAGCAGTGTTTACATAGAAGAGAGGTCTCATTAGAATGAACCTTGGCTTAAATAAGATTAAGCTGGGAGTGGGCAAAACAACAAAGCTCCCAGAATAGCTAAATCTGTCCTCCAACAGAGACGGATTCACTAGTGAATTCTACCAAACCTTTTAAGGAGGACCTACTGCCAGTCCTTTTCAAGCTCTTCTCAAGAAATAGGAGAAACAGAAACACTCCCAAACAGCTTCTACGTGAGGCACATATCACACTGATACCCAAAGCAGAGAGAGATAACACAAAGAAAGAAAACTATAGATCAATCTCCCTGATGAACACAGATGCTAAGATCTTCAACAAAATACTAGCAAACAGAATCCAAAGACTCATCAAAAAGATTATACATCACAATCAAGTAGGATTCATCCCGGGAATGCAAGGATGGTTCAACAATCACAAGTCAATCAACATAATACATCATATCAATAAGAGAAAAAATAAAAACCACATGATCCTATCAATAGACACAGAGAAAGCATTTGACAAGATCCAGCACCCATTCATGATTAAAACCTTCCAAAAATGGGAACCTGAAGGAACCTTCCTCAAGATAGTTACAGCCATCTACAGCTAGTATTATTCTCAGTGGAGAAAATTGAAAGCCTTCCCCTTAAGATCAGGGACAAGGATGCCCCCTCTTTTATTCACTATAGTACTGGAAGTACTTGCCATAGCAATCAGAGAAGAAAAGGACATTAAGGGCATCCAGATAGGCAAGGAAGAAGTCAAGCTATCATTATTCCCAGATGACACGATGTTATACCTAGAGAACCCTAAACGCTCTAACAAAAAACTCCTAGAAACAATAGACACATATAGTAGAGTGGCAGGATACAAAATCAACACCCAAAAGTCGGTGGCTTTCCTATATACAAATAACGAAAGAGAAGAAAGGGATATTAAGGAAACAATTCCATTCGCAATTGTGCCACAGAAAATCAAATACCTAGGATTCTGTTTGACAAAGAACGTAAAGGACCTCTACAAAGAGAACTACAAAACATTACTTCAAGAAATAAGAGGACACAAGGAAATGGAAACACATTCCCTGCTCATGGATCAGGAGAATCGTGGTCAAAATGGTAATATTCCTTAGAGCTTTATATAGATTCAATGCCATCCCTATAAGGACACCCATGACATTCTTCAAAGAAATTGACCGAACACTTCTGAAATTTATATGGAATAATAAACCCCCATGGATAGCTAAGGCAATCCTTTGGGAAAAGAAGATGGGAGGCAGCACCTTTCCCAACTTCAAACTCTACTACAAAGCAGTGGTAATTAAAACAGCATGGTATTGGAATAAAAACAGACCTGTGGACCTATGGAATAGAGTTGAGTATCCTGACAACCAACCTCAAATACATGAACTATTAATCTTCGATAAAGGAGCAAAAAGTATGAAATGGAGCAAGGAAAGCCTCTGCAACAAGTGGTGCTGGAAAAACTGGGCAGCTACATGTAAAAGAATGAACTTGGACCTCTCTCTAACACCATGTACAGAAATCAGATCAAAATGGATTAAAGATCTCAATATCAGACTTGAATCCATAAAGTATATTGAAGAAAACATAGGAAAAACCCTCCACGACATTGAAGCTAAGGACATCTTCAAAGAAGAAACACCACTAACAAAACAACTAAAAGAAAAATTATCATATGGGACTACATGAAGCTAAAAAAGCTTCCGCACCTCAAAAGAAACAGTGACCAAGATACAAAGACAGTCCACAGAATAGGAAAGAATATTCACCCAATACCCATCTGATAAGGGGTTAATATCCAGGATATATCAAGCACTGGTAGAACTTTACAAGAAGAAAACAAACAACCCCATCAAAAAATGGGGAGAAGAAATGAACAGAAACCTCCGACAAGGAAGAAGTTCGAATGGCCAAAATACATATGAAAAAATGCTCATCATCACTAATCATCAGAGAGATGCAAATCAAAACAACAATGAGATATCATCTCACACCACAGAGACTGGCACATATCCAAAAGAGCAAGAACAACAAATGCTGGCGGAGATGCGGGGAAAAAGGGACTCTCATCCATTGTTGGTGGGAATGTTGACTAGTAAAGCCTTTCTGGAAAACAATATGGACATTCCTCCAAAGACTAGACATTGAGCTCCCATTTGACCTAGACATACCACTCCTGGGAATATACCCTGAGAAGCCAAAAATACAAAGTGGAAATACCATCCCTACTTTTATGTTCATAGCAGCATTATTCACAATAGCCAGAATCTGGAAACAACCAGAGTGTCCAAGAATCGATGACTGGATAAAGAAACTTTTGGTACATCTACACAATGGAATACTATGCACTGACATAACATCAGAAAAAATGATGTTATGAAATTTGCCTATAAATGGATGGACATGGAGAGGATTATGTTGAGTGAAATCACCCAGAGAGAGAGACAGATATAGAATGACTGCATTAATTTGCATGACATAAATATATATATGTATGTACATATTATGATACCAAAATCCAAGGTCAGGCGTAAGTATGGAACAGGAGGTCTTGTCAAAGGTGGAAACTATCACAAACGTGGGGAGTCAGAAACTAGGTAAGACAGAGAATGGAACAGTGTGCTAATAATTGTCGAAAGTGCTGATACCAACCTAGAACTGAGCATTAAATACAGGCAAAAAGGTACACATGACAACCTCTTAATGTATGTATTGTAATCCACAAATGTGGAAGGAAAGAAAGAGAGAGAGAGAGAGAGAGAGAGAGAGAGAGAGAGAGAGAGAGAGAGAGAAAGAGAGAATTTAAGAACCTGCCACAGAGGCAGGCTGGGGAGGGGGAGGGAATTGGGGACATTAGTGGTGGGAAATGGGCACTGGTGGAGGGTTGGATGCTGGAACATTGTATGACGGAAACACCAAATATGAACATCTTATGAACATCTTTGTAACGTTGGTATAATCAAATATTTAAAAAAGAAATAAAATTACTAGTAAACTTTTCCAATCAAATGAGCTCTGAGCTTGGATGCAGACTATCAAGGGACAATGTTCCTTCTCTTTATTTTGCCTTAAACTGGTTACTGGTCATTAGGAGGATTTGGAATTGACCCTCTCAGAGGGAAGGTCCATGAAAGACCAGCTGTCTGCATCTTTCCCCTATCTGCACTTGAGAGCATCACTTTTATTGATCATTCACTGATCATATCATCCCACAATATTACAAGACATTGATAAAAGTGAAGCCCACCAAATGAATCAACATATATAAATCCCTGATTTATCACCAGCCAGTGATTAAAAACTTCTTCCAGTCTAGTATCCAATATTTCATCTGTGTTCTTGAAATGGAGCATAGATTTATACTGTGAGGCACAGTGAGAATATGAAGGTACTGGAGAGATTATCGTGTGAGTAGAGCATTTGCTTTGCATTTGGCCGACCCAATTTAATCACCGGCATCCCAAGTGGTCCCCAGAGCCCACCCAGAATGACCCCATGAATGCAGAGCCAGGAGCACCCTCTGTGCACAGCCAGGTGTTACCCCAGTACAAAAAAAAAGAGAAAATGAATTAAAAAGTCAGCTCTTTATGTGCCAATAGGAATGAACTCCAAGATGGAATATGATGTGGGAATACGATATGAAATGTACAAGGTACAGAATCAGTAAATTGGCACTTTGTGATCTAGAAAGGAAATGAAAACATAGTATGTAGGTATGTTTTATATGGAGGAGCACATGGGAGGAACACATGAGAAGCCGACAGCAGTTGCTTGTAGGAAGCAGGAAACTGCAATGAGAGTGATTCGTGGACATATATATGATGTACCATCTATCCAAAACCAATCAAGCTCTCAGCCAAATTTCATTAGAAATATATCAGCAGGTGACTTTGAGGCTCAGTTAGGTGTGGGAGGCACTTTATAAAGTGTAGAGTGGATTTGTCCATCTACATCAAAATCCCTGTGATGTTAATTGCAAATGCATGTTCCTGCTCACAATCCCAGACATCCCTGAATAACATGGCAAGCTGGGAGAATGCAATTTAAACTCTTCCTCAGAAGATTCCAATTTGAGGTGACAGTGCTTCTTCTCTTACCTTGGCCTGTGGGCTAATGCCATAGTTGGTGAAAGCATACTGCCACTGGGGCAGGCCCAGGTGGGTTATAAGCAGACGATAATAGGCGGTAAAGGAATCTGTGAGAAAATGCCAGTATAATGCTCTGTCCAGGAACCAGATCTCAGTGTCATGTGGCAATGCTGAAATTACAAAGGAAATAAAAGGGATAGTGACAATTTTCCTTACTATGAAAAATCTATACTTGTGGTATAAAATAATCTAGCAGAGGGGCTGGACAGACAGCACACTGATTAGAGCACTTTGCCTTGTATGCAGCCAACCAGGCTTCAATCCCCAGTATCCTAGTATCCTATATGTCCCCTGAGCCCTGTTAAGAGTGGTCTCTGAATTCAGGACCAGGAATAAGCCCTGGGCACTGCTGTGCATGGCACCCAAACACAATTTCAAAACAGAGGATATGAAATATAAAAGTATCCCTTTCCAACCTCTCAACTGTATTCTCCTGTGAGAGTTCACCACTATTTCTGATTTATTTGGTTTTTATTCTCAAATTCTTACTCATCTTTGCAGAGTTTGGCCATCTGTGCATCCAGGAGACCTAATAGCTGTCCTTTTCTGCATGTAACCAGCGTGCTTCTCCCACAATAGATAAAGCAGTGATTGCAGCTTTCCTGACAAATTCTGAACGGTGCCACTTTCGTGGAGGGACTGTCAGGAATCAGAACTGCATGAGAAACCCCGATTCCAAGCCAGCTTCCTCTCCAGGGCGTCCTGTGCTCTTACAGTGTGATGGCTTTGTCAAACTGAAGTAGAAACTAACCCACCCATTCCTGCCTCATGCTTGCATCTGGCTTCTGGTTCATTACTGTGGCGTGTCCTGTCTGGGGCTGGTATAAACTGACACTTTACACCCAAACTCCTTCACCTGCATTTTAAAACTGCCTGGACAGGACCAACTGGCTTTCTGGATTCATCTGTTAATCCCAGATATAAACCATGCGGCCCAGTAAAGAGAAATTGTCTGCTCTTCCCTGTCAGCCGGACCTTGCCACAGCCTGACTTTTACCCGCGCCTCTTTCTTTTTCTCTGATTCTTAAGTTCACAAGACACCCTCTCCCTTATCTAAAACTCACACTTCAAGATACAACTCATAAACTACTTCACAAAAAATTCTCCCATCAGGAGTGTTCTTTCCTTCCCACAAAGCTCAATCCTGGTATAACTTTTCACCCCAACAGGCAGAGGGCCTGGCTCAGCCCTGTGGTTCTAATCCCTCAACTTGGGTCTGAATCGACAGTAGAGGAACAGGTCTGGCCAATGCTTAAGGAACCAGGGGCTTTTTCTCTTGATTTCTGGTATCTTAAATTGAATAAGTAATATGGCTTTGATTGCTATTAACCAGACAAAGAATTACATATGAAAGATGCCTTTTCCTGAATGCTTTTCTAATGCAAGAGCCTGTTGGAGGAATCTCAAAAAAGAACAGCTATTTCTGTTTTGATTATCATGCTATCCCATAGACTATGCTACATTAACTCAGAGTTGAAGATAGGTGAAAAACAGTCTAGAAATTGGCATGGGGTCGCTTGGAGAGGACCAAAGGGGGCATTCCTGGGTATTGGCACCTAGAAGGAACTAAACTTGGTGCATCTCAAGAGGCAGGAAGTAAAGTGTCTTTTGAGTGCTAAGCAAAGTGGCAGAAACAGCTCAAAGGACAGGACTATGCCTGCTAATTGTTCTTACCTGGTTTCCCTTTTTTGTACACAAGGCAAACCTTCCCATTCCCACTGCAAGGATCCAGCTCAAATATCACACTGCGAGGAATCAAAGTGAGGCTTCTCTGGCTGGTTTTCACTGGCTGCAAATCCAGAAGTTAATAGCAATGTTCAAATATACTTCAACTATATACTTATTCAGCTTTACTGGAATGAAAACATAGGGAGAAATCCTTATTTCTTACATTATTTTAAATGTACTGGGTATATCTATACCCTAGGTTTTCTGTAAAGCTTCCCTAACACTATTATACTGCTACAGGATCAGGGGAAAGTTGGCATGAGAAAGACAGAACTACTCTGTGTGTGTGAGGCGGAGCTACTTTTTTGTGTGTGTGTGTGTGTGTGTGTGTGTGTATGTGAGGGTGGAGGATGCTGCCAAGTAGTGCTTGGGGGATGGGGCCCAAAGGCCCCTCCTAATAATTCTCAGAGCAGATGCAAGGCTGCGCAAGTCTGATGCTGCCAGGGCGACCAGAATCATGTGCAGTGGTGCGCTGAAGACTATGTGGTGCTGGGAGATGGAGCCTGGAGCCTCCACATGCGAAATATGTGCTCTAGCCCTTGGAGCTATCACCCCAGTTCTACAAAATACACGTAACAGTGGGACTTAAATTATACATAAAGGTAGAATAATCTGAGTGTTCTGACGTTGATGTAATCTCCCACCCCATAACTGCTTTGCCCACATCTATAGCATTTTATGAAATTCTTAATAAGATAACTTTTTCTTCTAAAATATATACTTAAAATATTTATGTCTGTTAATTATAATTAGCGCTAAGACAAGTTCAGTTACCAACACCTACCCATGTAGGAGTATTATGGAGAAACAAAATAAATAATAAATTCTTTGAAATACAAGCATCAGGAAAATTTCTCCCATCTTTCATTACAGTTGTTATGCCATAAAGATTAGTATTAGTAGGTGCAGTAGAGTTTACAAATTTAGGAAGCTGGATAAAACAGGTACATAAAAATAATGCTTGTCATGTCTGATTTATAGTCATATACATTTTTTATATAAATACATTCTTTGAATTAAAAAGGTGCTTTCCCCTGCCCCATTATATATATTTATATATTTTCTTGATTTCAAATGGACCTGGTTAGAAAATTAGGTATATATATTTATACTTTAATCTTTATTATTTTTAATTGTATAAAATGGACTATCAAACACTTGATCTGAATCTTGCTTTTTAAAGCCTTTTAAAATTTTTTTTTCTAGTGTTTGGGCCACACCTGGCAATGCCTAGGGGTTACTCCTGGTGGTTCGTGGGAGACGATATGGGATGCTGGGAATTGAACTCAGGTCAGCCATTTGCAAGCCAAGTGCCCTAACTGCTATACTACCTCCCGCACCGAATCTTGCTTTTTAGGCAGTAATACTCTGCTGTAGATCACACCCATTAAGACATTTGGTGCTAATTCATTTTTTTAATGGCTGCCTGGTAGGCTGTGGCAGTCAATGAATCCCAATTTATTCTTCCATCTCCTTACTAATGAGATGCTGCCATCTCGGCTGTGATGTTCTCTGGGGTTTCATCTCTCCTGGCGGTACCAGTGGGTCTTTCCGTCACCAGTTATTTGTGCCGGCTCTTGTTCATCGTGTTGTGCTACTTTGTGTTTCTGGTTATTTTTTAGTAACTATTTCCTGAAGCAATATTTTAAGGCTGCTCTGAATTACCTGCTCTTACTGGAAGAGTCACATTCATTTTAAAATGACTCTGGGAAATAAAACATGAATAAACCTTTGGGATTTAAAAAATATATATATATCAATTTGTCAGTCATTATTTTTAAAAAAGAGAAATTCAATTCCAGCACACTTATTATTGCTCTATTTTATTGTATATCTCTTAATGTTCTATTTAATTAAGTTTCAACACTTCCTTTATAAGATTGGAGACTTCAATGGAGGTTTTTCATGACTACTGTAGTAGACTGGAAAGAAATACTGCTATTTTAGAAGAATACAGACATGTTTGAGAGGGTGGTGCGGCTCAAATCTGCACACAGTCAGCAAGGAAAGGTACCAAGTCCTGCACATGCAAGAAACTGAAAAAAAGCAAACTGTGGTGAGCTGGAAGAGGCCACTGTGCCTCAGATGAGGTCACAGCTGACCCCTGGTTTTTAGCCTCACCCAACCCTAAGCAGAAGTCCCTGCTAATCTGTAACTGATCAAATCCAGGGCCTCACATATGCAAGGCTGGTGTACTGAGTCACACCTGCTCTGCAGCTGGAGTTTGACTCATGAAAACTGATATCAAACAGACTGTGGCCACCACATTTGTAATACGGGATATTACAACTGGTAAACCAAGAAACTCTGTTTCCCTTCCCCACGGTGTACTGTTTCTCCCCTACAGTACGATCAGACTTTCACTTTATTTCTTTTCCTTTTCTGTCCTACTTCTTATCCTCTTTGTCCAAAAAATTTCTATTACAAAGACCCCGATCACACTGTATTAACTGTAGATCTTGGGGCTCTGGTAACAAAAAATGGAGTGACTCCAATAAAACAGTCCCAGTTTCAGTACTTAGAAATCCAAGTAAAGGTATCAGCAGAGGAGGCTTCTTTGAGGGTGTTACGAAGAGCCTGTTCTATGGCTCTCTTATGGTTCCTGGTTGTTTCACTTGATCACTCACTTGAATCCCGTTATTCATCGATTTGCTCAAGCGGGCGCCAGTAACATTTTCATCTGACCCTATCACGTGCCAGTGTAGCCCAATGGCATCTGGTTGCTTTAGGAATATGAAGAGCCTCAAACCGTTCGTTCAGGGTCTTCACGAAGAAGTCTGACCATCTTGTAGGTGGGCAGTCATGTGATCTTTTGACATGTAGTAAAAGTTGTTTACTACAACCTTTTGGCATTACGGGCAGGAACACTACCCAGATCTCTGCAAATGTCCTTTCTATGTATATCAGTCTTTAAATTTCCTTTGTAATCGAAACAAGTTATACTGGATTAGAGGCGTCCCTAGTCCAGTATATCCTCATCTATATGAACTACATTGGTAATGATCCAATTGCCAAGTAAGATCACATTTAAGTGTTAGTACTTCAACATATGAAATTTGGGGTCAAAGAGAACTGATGCATCAGTGTACCACAATTTCTTGCATTTTATTTAACCTCACATTGGGTTTAACTGAAATTGTACAGTCTGTATAGTCTGTCTCAATATATTCTTTGAGGGTGGGGGCAGAGAGATAGTACAGAAGATGGGGTGCCTGCCTTGTACACAGCTGACCCAGGTTTGATCCCTAGTACTACATATGGTCCCTGGCACCACAAAGATCCCTGAGCAAAAAGCTAGCTGGATGTGGCCCTAAAACCAAAGGAAAAAATCTGGAGGCGGGAAGGGAGAGAGAGAATGCTTTCAATAAACTAAGTACATTCTATGCAGGAGTCCTGAGTTTGATCCTCAGTACTGCAGGGTCCCCTGAGCACTGCCAGAAGCAACCCCTATAGATGTGGCTCAAACTCCCTCTCAAATTAGTAAAAGTATTCTTTAGCTTTCTCTTTTTTGTTTTTGGAACACACCCAGTGGTACTCAGGCGCTATGTACTGGGGTTCCAGTGGTACTCAGGGTTCATGGGTGCTGGGGATCAAATCTGGGGCTCCCACACGCAAAACCTGAGTTAAGCCCATTGTATTTTCTCTACTCCAAGAATTCTTAAGAAAAGTGGTAGCAACTCATCCTCATATTAAGACTTCATTTTCAACACACAGGCCCTACTTTAAAGAGGTTCACTAATCTTTTCTTCCCTTCTCATGTTTCATGTATTCTCCATTCAGTTTCATTTGGTTAGCATATTTACATTGCTCAAATTTTACATGCACTTTAATATTCTTGAAACATAAGAGGTATGTCTGTATATATAGGATTGTTGATTTTACTTTCTTTTCCAGTAACTCGTATTTGCCTTTTTATCTTCTAGTTTTCAAAACTTTGATTCAAGTTTTATTTTTCTTCTTGTTAATTCGAATTTTCGGAACTGTGAGTTCCCATGAATGGTCTTGGTGACTATGATGTACTCAGATAATCTCTCACCCTGTTCGTTCCATTCTAGGCCATGGGTCCCGATGTAGAGTTCTTCGGCCGATCTTCTTGGTCCTATCTTGGCATTGAAATCACTGACTATGATTTTGTAGAAGGTTGTGATTGTTTTTATAGAACTCCTCCAGTTCTACTTAGAATTTCTCAATTTCTTCTTCTCTATATGTGGATGTTGGTGCGTAGACAACGAAGATAGAAATTGCTGGCAGTGGGCCACATCTCTTCAAGTGTAATCGTCCTATCCGGTTTGTTAGGCACTCAAATGAATCAATGCTGTTATTCTTCTTGATCAAGTGATCAAGTTAATTCTTCCCCAATGCAATGCTTAGGTGTGTGTTTTGTCATGAAACTTGGGGTCAAAGAGATTTCAGTTTGCAGAGATATCTTTATTAGTTGCTAATTATTGTCTCTTTGTTGTTCTTGGGCATCTGTAGTTCCAGTGTATGATTTTGTGAAATTTATTTTCTTCCTTCTTTTAGTCCTCCTACATGTCCCCTCATAATCTCCCTCCCTTTATTTTACCCATGCTTTCAGGTATTTCTTCAAAACTAATTACTCAGAACTTAATAATTACATTTTTCCATTCATAAAGACAATTGTTTGAGAATCTAATTTCTCTAAGGATTCTCTGTAATGTTTTAAATATCCTTATTCTTGTTTTTAATTAAGGGTTTCCTCTGCATTCTCTAATTCTCTGTTGTTATTATGATAGTTCTTCCTGATTGTTCCCCTTCTGAGTGCTATTTAGGTTTAAGTCTGTTTAGATTATGAAGCAGCTGAACTATCCTATAAAAGCACAAAACCAGCATATGCTAGAAGGCCAAGTGGTTTTTATTCCTCTATGCAGGAGAGAATGTGGTCTCTATCTCAAGCTTGGTCTTTTGCAGAGATTCCTACAAATCCTTTCGTTAACTAATCTCATGGTTCAAGGACATACAAAACTCAGTTCATTTATCTAAAATATTTTTATCTGCTTATTTCTAGTTTGGGACTGTATTCAGCAGTGCTAACGGGCTATTCCTAACTCAGTGCTCAGAGGATCAAATGGCAGTGGGGATCGAACCCTGGCCTCCCACATGAGCTATGAGCCTTGACCATCTCTCCAGCCCAGCCTGCTAATTTAATGACTTCTTCACCTCTCAAGGGTTAGAAACCCCAGCAATAATGTGAAGCAAACGCTACCTTCTTTCCCACCCCTGAGAATTCAAATGTCTCTCTGTTCCTTGGCTCTTTTAGAGCTGTTCATTTATTTCCCCAGCAGAAGGAAAAAAGTATTTCTACCAGTTCTCTCTAGAAGTTCAGTGTATCAAAGGTGTTATTACAGGAGATAGCAGACTCCAACTCTACTTGAGGAGAGAGCACTGCAAGTGTTCATCCCTTCCAGCTATGCTAACCTCAGACTCTGTTCTTTTCTAGGACTACTAGTAGTCCAAGTTTACCAGGCTTCTGAGAAAAGATTATTTTAGTGAGAAAACAAAAATTCTTCCAAAGACAGTTACTGCCTTTTTGGAGGGAAGTGGGTAGAGAGTGTCACGGTTACCTTTAGCTCTTGAAGCCTAGAATACAGACTTGAAGCTTGGAGGTAGAGTCCACATTCCTTAATTGTAGGATAGGAATTATACCCAAAGGCAGGTGCAGCCAGAAGTCAGAGGGAGAATATATCATTGATTTTCTCATATAGTTCTGTAAGCTCTGCTTCATATTTCTTGTTAAGAGAAAAATAAGCCATTTCTATGTATATAATTAAGTCTAAGAAATATATTTAAGTCATAGATCACCAAACACAACTGTGCATGAATAAGTCCTCTCTTCTATTCAGTTGTTCAGAGTTATTTGACTTATGAGTTATTTCAGTAAGACACAGCAAAGAATCTGGAAAGGTGCTGAATGCAGGCTGCCATGTTCCCTGATGCCTGGTGATACTGAAATGTCGAGCAAATTTAATCGATGACATTTACTCATTTGTCAAGAAATCATTAAGTGCATCAGGCCATGAGAGGATGCTGGAAAAAAACAAGTATCCCACTACTGGTTTTCATGAAAACCTAATCCATGGGCCTAAGGAGAACGGTTTGGTTTGGGGGAATCATGTTATGATACCACAATCTAGGATTTTCAATATTTTATAAATTTTTATAAAAAAATTTGACTGGTATTTTTTTAGTCAAAACAGTTTCCTTCAGGTACCTTCTTGCAAATCGTCCTCCAGGTCTGCCAGAGTTGGTGCATTTGGAAGTGAGTACATGGAAGAATGGTTAAGTTGAGTCAGTTTTGAGAGGCTGTTAATTGTCATGTTGCCCAGTGGAATGCAGTGCTCTATGGAAAGATTGAAAAGGAGAATTACCTAACTTAGTTACCATGGTCATCATAAAGGTTTCTCCGTGAGTGACCTATTATTTGATCCCACGCTGAGCAATTGACTGTTAAGTGGAAAGAGGACCAATGCATCAATGTACCACATACCCCAAAGTACCAACACTTTCTTCAGGGAACAAAAGAACTTAGAAATGTCTTTGGGGAGCCAGAGCAATAGTACAGGGATAGGGCATTTGCCTTGCATGTGACAGATTCAGGTTTGATCTCCAGCATCCCATATGATCTCCAGAGGATCATACATATGATCTACCGAGGAGGTTTTTTCCATGCTAGGGGTAAGAACAGTTTCTAGATCACTGGAGAAAAAGCTTTTATGTTGGGGGGGTCACACCCAGCAGTGCTCAGGGTTACTCCTGGCTCTTCGATCAGGAATTACTCCTGGCGGTGCTCAAGGATGCCTGCCGGAAACTGAAGCCGGGTTGGCCGCATGCAAGGCAAATGCCCTACCTGCTGTGCTATAGCTCCGGCCCCACTGGAGACAAAGCTTTTAAGATAAAAGATCATATTGAATACTCTTCTAAAATAAAGTGTTTCTACACAGAGCAGAAACAGTATCTGCACTTCTGTATTCACTGCAGCACTATTTACAATAGCCAGAATCGGGAAACAACCTGAATGCCCGAGACAGAAGACTGGATAAAGAAACTATGGAAACTTAAAAAAAAAAAAAAAAAAGAAACTATGGTACATCTACACAATGAAATACTATGCAGCTATCAGGAAAAAACAAATTATGAAAATTGCCTACAAATGGATGGACATGGAGATTACCATGTTGAGTGAAATTAGTCAGAAGGAAAAGAACAGATATAGAATGACTGCATTTGGGGCCGGAGCGATAGCCCAGCGGGTAGGGCGTTTGCCTTACACGCGGCGGCCTGTGCCGGCCCAGGTTCGATCCCCGGCGTCCCATATGGTCCCCTGAGCACCGCCAGGAGTGGTTCCTGAGTGCAGAGCCAGGAGTAGCCCCTGAGCATTGCCGGGTGTGACCCAAAAAGCAAAAAAAAAATAAAAAATAATAAGAAAAAAATAAAATAAAAAAAAAGAATGACTGCATTCATTTGTGGGATATAAATATATGCCAGTGTTCTATTAATTGTTGGAAACGGTAACGCCAGATTAGAACTAAGCATTGGATGTAGACAATGGGATATACATGATAACCCTGAAATGTAGGGTTAAATGTAGGCAAGCCACAATGTGTAAAGAAGGGAAGAGAGGAAGAGAGAGAGAGAGAGAGAGAGAGAGAGACAGAGAGAGAGAGAGAGAGAGAGAGAGACAGAGAGAGAGATAGAGAGAGAAAGAGGTAAGAGGAAAAGTGCTTGCCATAGAGGCAGGCTGGGGAGGGAGGAGGAATCAGGGGACATTGGTGGTGGGAAAAGGACACTGGTTGGGGATGGGTGCTGGAACACTGTATGACTGAAGCCCAATCATGAATATCTTTGTAATTGTATATCTCATGGTGGTATAATGCATTTTTTAAAAGTGCTTCTGGCCAGCTAAGAGAGGTAGAGGGAGGCTTTGGGAATATCTCCTCTAAAGGAACTCAGTAGCAAGAGGCAATGAAGATAAATCATTCTTCGTATCAGCTGTGCAACAAAATCTTGTCCACTCTCAAGAGTAGTATGAGGAGGGGCAAGGGACTTCCCTACGGGCCAAAGTAGATCTGGGGGATGTGGTTGGAGTCCTAGGGCCTACGGCATCTTGAGGGCGGCAAAATCTGCCAGGGAAGGGCTGGACTCCAGGGATGAGGATCAGGGTTTTCTATTTTCGGAAGTTTGACAGGAATCTCGCTTAAGTGTACAGCACTGTCTTTTCTGGAAATCTCTGACATGCATAAGTGTTTACATCTGCACACAAATGTCTGACCTAGACACATTTAACACAACCCTGCAAAAATTTTCAAGTGGCTGCTGACTTAGGCTGAGAAGTGTGGGACAGAAGTACAGGCTCTGGTGTGAGGACTGGAGGCTGGTGTCACCACCATGGTGGGAATTCAGGGGCCCCTTTGTGATCACCAGAGGCGTTCGCTACAGTTCACCCTAAGGTTGGGGCAATCTCTTCAGAACGTTTAGGTTTAAAGTGGTTCAGGAATTTTGGGTAATAATGGATCATTTTCCCCATGTATTCCAAAAGGAAGCCTCTAGGTTGAGCTTCTAGTTAAGTACAGAGGAGACTCTGGAATGGGCGGTGGTGAGTGATGCAGTAATGACATTTTGTTGTTATTGTCAGCTTTGGGAAACAGTCATAGCTATAGGGCCTTGGGCTATAGCAGAACCCATGGAAACCACCCAAATTCAGAAGCTCAGTCCTGATGGCCCTTTCACCCAACCCCCTCAGCAAGAATGCTAACTCACCATCTACTTTCACACTCCATGTCATATGGAAGCCATTGGTCATAAGGTAAAAATTCTTCACATCTTCTGGCAGGAGGCAGCTATTTTTCTAGAATCATAAAGCAGCTCAGTGTTACTCGGGGCTGGGAAAGAGAACTTCGGGCTCAGCCTCCAAGCAACCAGAAGCACTAAGTACCATATTTCAGATCCCTCAAAATGGGAAGGCTGAAAATTATCTCTCCAACTGTAGAGTAAAACTTGGCAGAGAGGAGATGCATTTTCAGGGATGTTTTTCTTTAATTCTGTCACAAAGAAAAATAAAATTCTCTCTTTTTGACTTAAGTCCTGTGGCCTCAGCTTTCTAAAACCAGGTATTACTCCATGAGAGAGCTCTCCATGAAGAGATCTGGCTGCAAAGACCACTTATCAAAACTCAAACCGTGAATTTTTTTTCCATTTTTCTTTTTCCTGGCTTTTTTTTTTTTTTCCAGTCTAGCAGCATTCAGAGTTACTCATGCCTCTGCACTCAAGGATCACTTCTGGAGGCCTGGAGGGCACATATGTGAACCAGGACCGGCCACATGCAAGTTAAGTGCCCTACTTGCCGTATTATAATCCTGGCCCCCATATCGTGCATTTCTAGTTTGGGGCAAGAGTTCTTTGTGGGGCTAGGGTTTAGGCTACAACTGGCAGTGCTCGGGGCTTATTCCTGAGGGCCTTAGAGGACCATATGCAGTGCCAGGGATAAAACTAGGATAGGCTGTATGCAAGGCAAGCTGAGCCTTAACCTTGTACCATCTCTCTAGCTCCCTCATACCAGAAACTTTTTACACCTAATTTGCATTTCCTCTCCCCTAGAGTGGTGCCAACCTCAGAGATAATGGTTGTACTCAAAAATATGCAGTTTCTTATTCAGCTAGGATATTAAGACTTTTGTCATATGCCAGCCAAACACAAAACACTTTGTAATTTAATGTATAATAAGACATCAATATTAATTTTAATAAATGATTCCCTTTCCTCTTTTAATAAAATATCTTTACTTCACTATTTGTCTTCTGAAATTCTTGTTTGTCTACTTCCAAGTGAAAACAAACCTGAGAAACTTGGGTAGAGGTCAGGATCGACCTTTTTTTTTTTTTTTTTTTTGCTGTGCCCTGCAAAGGCACAGCCTTGATGCTGCCTAATAATAATAACTTGGGTGGTGGGACAAGTCCCCATGTAGCATAGGTGACATGGTTTCGGGTGTAGCTGGGTGGCTGCAGTTCAAATAAAATAATCTAAAAGAGACAAAGTTATTACACAATACAACAGGAGCCTGTAACACTTAAATATTTATGCACCCAAAATATAAGCATCTGAATATATAAAACAAATACTACCAAATCTAAGCAAAGAAATGCACAGTGATATAATAGTAAAGGGCTTCAATATCTTTTCAGAACAGACAAATCACTCAGATGGAGAATTGCTGAGGAAATCCTGGATTTGCACAACATGTAGAAAGCATTCCATCTTGGCCAGAAAACTAGCACGTGAGGAGAGTGCTATGTGGTAGTGTGCTAGGCCTGCACATGGCTGACCAGAGTCCACCCTGGGCACCCCACATGGTCCCCTGAGCCCTGCGGGAGTGATCTCGAAGCACAGAACCATGTAGAAGCCCTGGGGAATTGCTGGTCATGCATCTAACAAAACAAGAAAGAAAAGAAACCCCAAAGCATTCCATCTTAATGTGCTCAAATTAGAACACCCCAGGACTGGCAGAGTTGATCTCAAGGTCTGCTGAGATATTTCTGGCTCTGCTGAGATATTTCTGAGATATATCTGGCTCTGCTGGCAGATATTTTTGTGTGGAGGACAACAGGTTTTCTGGCAGCAAGAAGAGAAGCCACCGTTCTCCGAACTGAAGAGAAGTGCCTGCTGCGCCCTAAGCCCCTCAGCAGTGTGGGGCCCCAAGCCTTCTTTGCACTGAACTGAAGAGAAGTGACTGCTGCACCCTAAGCCCCTCAGCAGTGCGGGCCCCAAGCCTCTTCTTTGCGCTGAACTGAAGAGAAGTGACTGCTGTTCCCTAAGCCCCTCAGCAGTGCGGGGCCCCAAGCTCTTCTTTGCGCTGAACTGAAGAGAAGTGACTGCTGCGCCTAAGCCCCTCAGCAGTGCGGGGCCCCAAGCTCTTCTTTGCGCTGAACTGAAGAGAAGTGACTGCTGCCCCCTAAGCCCCTCAGCAGTGCGGGGCCCCAAGCTCTTCTTTGCACTGGGCCCTTTCACCCCATTCATTATAGAAACCAATTACAGGAAACACATGGGATGCAGCAAATGCTATTCAAGTGGGAAGTTCTTATCCACAAACATCTACATCAATAAATAAGAAATTCCTCAATTAACCTAATTTACAACTCAAGAAAATATAAAAAGAATAAAATCAGGAAGGAAATGAAGACCAGAGCCAAGATAAATGCAAGAGACAAAAGGAAAATTAAAAAGGCCAATGAAACAGACTTTTTTTCTTTTTGAAAAGATGAACAAAATACATCTTTCTCTAGATTAACCAAGAAAAAAGGCGAGGATCTATAAAATCAATACAACCAATACCACAGCTATACAAGGAATTTTAAATATTTTAAACAATCATAAGTTAACAAACTGAACACCTGAGAAGAAATGGATAAATCCCTAAAAATAACCCCCTAAAACACTATGATGAAATAGAAAAGTTAGCAGACCAATTACAACCATGGAGATTGGATTACACTGATCAAAAAAAAACTCAACAAACAAAATTTCAGGAATAGACATTACTTGTATATTCTACCAAATATTAGAATAATTAAATTCCAACTATTTTCAGCTCTTCCAAAACTGGAGATACTTCCAGAAGTATTTTATCAGGTAGGCATTATCCTGATACCAAAAAATAGTTATGGATGCTATAAGAAAATACAATTACAGGCCAATATTGCTAATGAATAAGATGTAAAAAAGAAAAAAAAATCAAACGCAATAATATATTAGAAAGATTATACCATTATCAAGTGGACTTTATTCCAGGATGTATGGATGGTGAAGCATTTGCATATCAGTAAATCAAAACTTTATTAACAATACAAAAAATGAAAATCAGATGTCATATGTGCATCTCAGAGGCAGACAAAGCAGCTGACACAATTCAACCATGAATCGTAACAAAATCTTAACAAAGTATGTACAGAGGGGATGTACCTTAAATGAGTAAAGTTCACAAGTAATACTACATTTAAGGCTTTGAAGCTGAAAGCTTTAAACATAAGATCAGGAACAAGATTAAGAGGATAACTCTCACCACTTTAATTCAGTGTACTACTCAAACTTCTAGAGCAACTAGACAGGAAAAATAAATTAGAAACCATCAGATTTTTTTCAATTACAATTTTTTTTTTGATCCCACCTGGCAGCACTCAGGAGTGCTCTGTGAAGCTGCTGCAAGCAGTGCTTAGGGACCGTGCACTTGGGTTGCCGAGCTCTGCCTCATGGCAAGGCAGGTGTCTTAACTCCTGGACTATCTCTCTGGCTAAGAACAAAGTCTTGTATCTCTTGTCTTCCCGTTGATTATCGATTTGCTCGAGTGGGCACCAGTAACATCTCCATAGGTCCTGTAACATGCTAGTGTAGTCCAAGAGCATCTGCTTGCTCCAATAACATAAAGAGCTTCAAACCATTCCATCAGGTCATGGGAATGAGGTCTATAATTGCTGCTGGTATTTGGCATGTAAATACAGTACGGGTAGCTTGCCAGGCTCTGCCGTGCGGGTGGGATACTCTTGTAGTCACCTGTAATCTCGAGCATTTATTGATGAACTGGGCTTCTGCTGGGTGGACCTCTGGCGAGCTGGGGAGTCCGGATGTGGAAAATGGCAGCCCTCATGGTGTGGGGGTTCTCTAGCTTCTTGCGAGGTTCTGCTGGGGTGTCAGGCCAGGGCTAGAACACGCCTTCCCTCCCGGGCGCCTCATAATCAGCTGGGCACAGGGAGAGCCAGTAGCAGCTCTGCCCGGTGTATGTGAGTCTCTCGATCAGCATACCTGGGCTGGGCTTGAAAAAAAGACCGCTGCACGGTGGGTCTATGATGAGTCGGGCTGTGATCAGCTGTTCGCTGGGTGGAGCTCTGACGAGAGGGGAGTCCAGATGTGGAAAATGGCGGCCCTCATGGTGTGGGGAGTCTTCTGGCTTCTCTTGGGGCTCTACTGGGGTGGTGGGCTGTCGGGCGCTGCGCCGGGGTCCCTGACAGTTCTGGGAAGCGAGTTCCCTTCTACCTCCAAAGCCGGCGAGGAATGGATGAAAACTCAGGAATCCGATGCAGTTTTAAAAGGCTTTACTTATCACAGGTTCAGGCATACAAATCAGCAAAAAGGAAAAGCCCGGTGCTTAGGATTCCAGGCTAGAACCCCAGCCACGTGTAGGCCAAGATGGCGACCACCACGTGTAAAGGTTTTATAAAAAGAGAATAAGGCTTCCAAGGGGAATGAGCGCTCACAAGGAGAGATCCCACAAAGAAGAAGGCCGGGAGAGCGGGAACCGGCTAGTTTATATCCCTGTAACTCAGACCTTCCTCCCACTGTTATGGAAAGCAGGGAGGGTCCAATGCCCTTAGGTAATCCCTCCCTGCACCTCACCTAGGGCCTTTACTATGCTAATGTTTTGAGCCAAAATCTGCCTGGGAATATGCCTTTGTACTGTAGAGAAGGGGGTTTCTGAGATGGCATGTCTCTGTACCAAAGACTAATACTAATGCCAGTTAAATATTTCTCCAAGCCTTCACAAGTCTCTTCTACTTCATTGTAGTTTTATATTTTAGTTGCCTTTGAGTATATCAGGGAGCCATGCTTGTTTGCTTGGAAGCAAACAGCATTTCTCTCTGGTCTAATTACTTAGGGGTCCAGCGTGGCCAGGCTAATATGCTGGTAAGATCTAGCTAGTCCCACGATGATTGTGGTAGCATGGGAGAATATTTATACCAGCTAGTACAGCATACATGGTCAGATAAACTGCCACATTTAGACTACCCCCTTATCTACGGAGTGATTTGCGGGAGGCACTCCAGAGCAGATGCAGCGGCCCTTAGGAGTCCTGCAACAGTGGGCCAGGGCTAGAACCAGCCTTCCCTCCTAGGCGCCTCGTGATCAGCTGGGCACAGGGGAGAGCCAGTAGCAGCTCTGCCCCATGTCTGTGAGTCTTTGGATAAGCGTACCTGGGCTGGGCTTGAAAAAAGACCACTGCACGGTGGGTCTGTGATGAGTCGGGCTATGATCAGCTCTTCGCTGGGTGGAGCTCTGACGAGAGGGAGTCCAGATGTGGAAAATGGCGGCCCTCATGGTGTGTGTGGGGGGTCCTCTGGCTTCTTATGAGGCTCTCCTGGGGTGGTGGGCCAGGTCTAGAAACTGCCTTCCCTCCCAGGCGCCTCGTGATCAGCTGGGCACAGGGAGAGCCCAGGGAGGGAAGGCGGGTTCCTAGCCCTGGCCCACCACCCCAGCAGAGCCTCGCAAGAAGCCAGAGGAACCCCCATACCCTGAGGGCTGATCACAAGCCTGGGTTCATCAATAAATGCTCGAGATTACAGGGGACTACAAAAATATCCCACCTGCACGGCAGAGCCTGGCAAGCTACTTGTGTTGTATTTGATATGCCAAATACCAGTAACAATTATAGACCTCATTCCCATGACCTGATGGAATGGTTTGAGGCTCTTCATGTTCCTGGAGCTAAAATTATTTTTAAAAATTATTTAAAAAAAAATCCCATTTATCATTATATCAGAAAGAATAAAATACCCCAGAATAAATCTGTCCAAGGTATCAAGACACAAAATATATTCTGTATATATATTATTTTAGGTTTGAATAATTCATTTTAAACATTTATTCATTCTTCTGCCAAAGGCCTACAATCCAATACAATCCCTACCAAGATCCCAATGGCAGTTTTTCAAAGAGCTATATGAGAAAATCTATATAGCTACCACAAAGATCCCAAATAACTAAAACAAAATCAAGAAAAGGAAGAGCTGGAGGACTTATACTTCACACTTTCAATCTATAATAAAAGGAAAATGGCATTACGATAAAACAAGGCACAGATATTAATGAAACAAGAGCCCAGAAATAACCCCTTACGTACACGATTCAGTAATCATAACAAAGGAGCCAAGAAGCAGCATTGTGGAAAGTCTTCACAAAGTGTTGGGAAAGCTGGGCCCCATCTTTTTTAATCTTACACACAAATCAACTCAACATCAAAGTCTAAAATGCAAGACATAAAAACAAAAAAAAAATCCCAGAGGAAAAATCATGAGCAACGTGCTGTTGCCCCTGCACTATCTCCGTGCCCCTTGAACGCTGCATATTAATATTCGCTTTAGGTCCCAGGATCAGTCAGTTTCAGGCACCCAATGTGTGGAAGAGAGGGAAACAGGGACATCAGAATTTATTTTCAAAGTCTGCAACTAACTGAGTGACCTTGATAATGTCTTTTTTTTTTTTTTTTGCTTTTTGGGTCACACCCGGCAATGCTCAGGGGTTACTCCTGGCTCTGCACTCAGGAATTACTCCTGGCGGTGCTCGGGGGACCATATGGGACGCCCGGGGATCGAACCCGGGCTGGCCGGCGCCAGCGTGTGCAACGCCCTACCCGCTGGGCTTTGCTCCGGCCCCTTGATAATGTCTTTTAACTCTGAATCTAAGCTCAAGACTCTCTCGTCGAATATGTCTATAAAACACTGAATGAAAGCAGAAGTGAGTGTGAGCAGCCAGCTTAGGTACTTGTGATTTTAGAGCATGGCATTGTTAAGAACTATAGGTGAGAAGCAACTTTCAAGTTTGCAGGCACTTTTTTTAAATGCAATCACCATGAGATAGAACATTACAAAGCTATTCATGATTGGATTTCAGTCATCCTATGTTCCAACAATTGCAAAGAATTTTTTTAATTATTTTGAGTCACCTTACCATAGTTAGATGGCTGTTCACGATCAGGTTTCAGTCACAAAATGTTCCAACACCCATCCTTCCACCAGTGCACATCTCCCACCACCGATGTGCCCCTTTCCCCCTCCTACCCCCTCCCTCCCCCCAACCCCCCCAGCCTGTCTCTACAGCAAACCCTTTCCGCCTTTCTCCTCTCTCTCCCCTTTGGGCATTATGGATTGCAGTTCAGATAGGGGGAGGGTTACCATGTTTGTTCCCTTGCCTATTCTGCACTGTTCTTATACAGTGTTCCTTGACTACTATCCCAACTGCCGTTTCCCCAAGAGGCTGAAGCAGGCTTCCAACCGTGAACCAAACCTCCTGGCCCTTGTTTCTACTGTGCTTGGACACTGGTTTCACTTGTATCACTTCTATCATTTGTCTTTCCATTGATCATCGATTTGCTGTAGAGGGCACCAGTAACATCTCCATATGTCCTGTCGAAGTGCTAGTGTAGCCCAAGGGCATCTGCTCGCTCCCAGGAATATGATGAGCCTCAAGCCATTCATTCGTTCAGGTCATGTTACTGGTTTTTGGTATATCAAATATGACATGGGTAGCTTGCCAGGCTCTGCTGTGCAGGTGATATTGGTTTAATATTGTTTCTTACACTCCACAAATGAGTACAATCATTCTGTGTCTGTCCCTCTCCTTCTGACTCATTTCTGTCAGCATGATACTATCCATGTCCATCCATTTATAAATTTGCAAGGATTTTTTTAAAATTATATTATATCACTGTGAGATATAAAATCACAAAGCTGCTTATGATTGGGGTTTTCTTTTTTTTTCTTTTGCTTTTTTTGGGTCTACCGGGCAATGTTCAGGGGGTTTCTCCTGGCTCTGCACTCAGAAATTACTCCTGGCGGTGCTCAGGGGACCATATGGGATGCGGGGATGCAACCCGGGCCAGCGTGGGCCGCCACGTGCAAGGCAAATGCCCTACTCGCTGGACTATCGCTCCAGCCCCATGATTGGGTTTTTAAGCAATGGTTTTAGATTATTCAGTGGAAAAGTTTTTTTTTTAATTAAACAGGTTTTATGTTTTCTTATTTTAAGAACTTAAATGTATTTTTGTGTGTGTGTGTATTTGTTTGCTGTTGTTGTTTTTGCTGTTTGCAATGTTAGGGACTGAAACCAGGCCTTCACACATGTAAGGCAAGTTCTCTACATTGAATTACATCCCTAGTTTTATTTATTTTTTATCTTTTTTATTTTATTATTATTATTTTTTTTTTTTGCTTTTTTGGGTCACACCCTGTCGGGAACGCATCATCGGGGTCCCCGACAGTTTCAGGACAGAGGATGTCTTCTACCTCCGAGGATGCCGGGAGAACAGATGAAAACTCACGAGTCGGTGCAGTTCCAAAAATGGCTTTTAATAATACAAAAAGCTCTTCCACAGCAATCCAATATAATGAACAAACTCTAGCTCTGGTCCGAACTTAGACCATATCAAAAGAGCCTAAGTCTCCCACCAAAGAGAGAGGGGATCTCACCCGAGCTGAGTCCTACCCAGAAGAAGGAGTAAAAGGCCAAAGAGCAAAAGGCCAAAAGCCAAAAGCCGCAGGAGCCAAAAGCTGAAGGCTGAGGAACCAAAAGGCAAAAGGTGAAGGGGGCCTCAAGTCAGCCCCTTATATACACCAAAGTAATCCAATCGGGAGGTTGTCATGTCAACAAAGAACCCTAAACAGAGTGTAGTGCCACACCTTATTGCAGGTATAAACAAAGGTTATGCCAAGGACTAAGGAGATTATCTCTTATGTAAAACACTGGAGAGAGAGAGGGCTGATATAAAGTAATACATCTTAACTTCATGAGCTTCATGTAATCTTGATGGTACCCACAAGGTCCTTCTTTATTATCTGCACCAGGGTGATTCTGAGTATCTTGTTCTCCTGTACTGAAAGGGTCACTCTCGCCTGCTTAGAGCAAACGAGTATGATCCTTCCTATAGTCTTCCTATAGTCTCAGCATAGCCAGGGTGGTAGTCTCCTGGTAAATTCCTAACTGTCCCACGCTGGGTGCAGTGGGTATAAGAGAGGAGCTGTGCCCAATCTAGAAAACAAGAAGTCTTAGTAGATGTATAAGTCAGAAGTTATTCAATCAAGGTGACTTCTGTAACTGCCACACCCTCTAGCAGTGTTTACATAGAAGAGAAGTCTCATTAGAATGAACCTTGACTTAAGTAGATTAACCTGGGAGTGGGCAAAACAACAAAACTCCCAGAATAGCTAAACCTGTCCTCCAACAACACCCGGCGATGCTCAGGGGTTTCTCCTGGCTCTGCACTCAGGAATTACTCCTGGCGGTGCTCAGGGGACCATATGGGATGCCAGGGATCGAACCCTGGCCGGCATGGGCCAGCCGCGTGCAAGGCAAGCGCCCTACCCGCTGGGCTATCACTCCGGCCCACATCCCTAGTTTTAAATCATGCATTCTAATAACCAGGATTTGCTTTTTTTCTTTTCTCCACTATCTAGTTCCCAGTCTCACAGCTACATAACGAGCTGAGGAGTCTCTGATTCTTTGGATCTTGGGACTATTTCCTTAATAAGTTATCTGGAGTTAGACTTCCCCAAGGCCTCCTATGGAAAAACCATTCTATGCTTTATTTATTTATTTAGGCTTTTTGCTCACACCCAGCGATGCTCAGGGGGTTACTCCTGGCTCTGCATTCAGGAATTACTCCTAGCAGGGTTTGGGGGACCATATGGGATTCCCAGGATCGAGCCGGGTCAGCCTTGTCCAAGGCAAACACCCTATCCGCTAGACTATAGCCCCGGTCTCCCATTCTATGCCTTTAAAGAGGAAAACTGTGCATGCAGAATGTCCTTAATGTCCTTACGTCACCCCTAGGCCAAGAAGACGATAAAGATCAGTGTTCTAAGAAAGTTACTGCATCATCTATCATGCCGCATATGCACGCTGAGATTTTTTGGTCCCTAGTGCCATCTAGTGGTCGAAATAAAAACTACAAGCCAGGATTCTGAGATCCCAGATGAAGAGGAGTTGGCAGTTCGCCTTAAGTCAGGCTACATAATTTCAGTACTAGTGACTGTGATATTTATTATGGTAAATGTTTCAACAAAAAAAAGGCATTTTGGCATCATTTTTGTACCATTACTTAAAAAAACTATTCAAATTTCATGAAATCAAGAAAAAAAGAAATTGGAAACATACATTTAATACATTCTAAACATTAACAGAAACATACAAAGTACTAAGTAAACAAGTTTATTTTTTTGAAAGATAAGACTACAATGTCCTTAACATCTAAATCACCGCAGGATCTCATATAAGTCCCTCCCATCACTGCTGGTTCCTGGCTGCACAAGTTACTGCCGGAACCCTAGTGCAGTGGTTCCTCGGTGCTTTCACGGCCATCTTTGAGAGGCCTTAGATTATTGTTAGGCTAGTTCTTTTGCCCTGCCCAACAACCTGGACCTACTACAGTTTGTAACCTGGCCAATATTAAGAGTGCCCTTTGGGGACCTCTTGGTGGGATCCGCTGGTACAGCCTTCGGAACAATTGGACATTCCTCAAGCTAGGAACTCCCATTTACCCAGCCAACCACCCTGGAATCTACCTGGAAACAAAAATACTGCGGAAACACCATCCCTTTTACAGCATTATCACAATGCCAGATCTGAGCAACCGTGCCGAAAATAGATACTGGATAAAAGCTTTGGACATCTACACAATGGAAACTATGTGTTAGGAAAAATGAAGTTATAAAATTTGCCTACAATGGTGACATGAAAGATAGTTGCGAAATTAGCCAGAAGAGAAGACAGTTACAGAATGACTGCTTTATCTGCATAACAAAATATTAGGTACTATTATTACCAATTCCAGTCAAGTGACATACTCAGAGGTCCTTCAAGTGATATCACAACGTTGGAGTCGAGGCTAGGTAAGACAGAAAATGGAACATTGCTAACAATTGTGAGGGTACTAATGCCAACCTAGAACTGAGCATTAAATAGAGGCAAAAGGATCACTGACAACCCTTTAATGTATGTTCTGTAATCCATAGTCTGGAGAGAAGAAAAAAAAGAGAAATGGAAAGAAATAAAGAACCTGCCATGGAGGAGGGCTGGGGGGGGGGAGGGAACCGGGGCGTTGGTGGTGGGAGATGGGCACTGGTGGCGGGATGGGTGCTGCTACACTGTATGACCAAACCCAAATATGAACTTTTTAATTGTATATCTTTGTAATTGTAAAAATAAAAAATTAAAAAAATAAAATACATTGAGTCAAAGATTAAAAAAAAAAAAGAGTGCCCTTTTGGAGTTAGTTTGGTCACTGACAGATTAATGCTATTGTTGTCGCTGGTTTTTGGTAGGTAAAAAAGGGTAGAAAAGACTGGCAGAAAGTGAATGGGGCGGGGGTTATCAGGTTGGAGGGGAAGGAAAAAAGTCAGGAAGAGACAATAGTATTGCTGGTATGTCCCATTGATGATTTGGTTACAATAGCTCCACATTTTTAGTATTTTTCTTCTTCCAAGGAGGTAACCCTAGTTGCTTGAGAATATGCATCAAAGACTCCACCACAAGCTGTGTTATTGCTTTATCAGGTGAAAGATCTGAGCTGCTCAGATTCTGGGGATCACCTGGTTCCCAGGATGTTCATAAGCATTGCCTGAGCCAGTGAGGCTGTGTTATCACCCGATGCTTTCTGGTCATAACTATCTCAGGGAATGCAGTACCTCCCCATCTTCACCTTCCCTCCTATTTCCCTTTCAGAGTCTACTGCACCAAGGATCCAGGCTGGGCATCACTAGGACAAGACCAGCAAAGGAGTGGGGGCACTGAAATAATGTTTCTGCCAGTTCTTGTCCAGGCTTTCTCTCCATGAACTCATCCAAAACACATCCAGAGAATGGGGTGCCCAAGATTCCCTTGAAGGAGGATTATTACGGTCTAAGTGGATTCATGGGGCGACGGAGCGAACTCTATCTGCCAAAACTCTTCTGGCAGGGCATCCCATGCAGTGGATTAAAGTCTGGAGGGGCTGTTAGGGTTTGGGTGATTTCTCCAGGATTCTTAAAGTTCCTCCAGAAGGAAAGGGGCAGGTTCTGGTTAACCAGAACCTTTTGTGTTAAAGTGCAAGTGTGAAACTGGGACAAGACTGAATTGCTTAAGACTCACGAGGAGAAAGAACAAGCTGCTAAATAGCCACGCTGCCAAAAATGTCCAATGATTGACCTCCGAGCAGAAAACTGAGGTCGTTTACGAATAAGGGTGGGCAGATTCCCTCTCCTCTGGTGAGTCCCACCAGATGCACCTGACCTCCTCCGCCATTTAAACAGCACACCTTCACAGCTCCTCCAAATTTCATACTGATAGCCCAGTAGGAACACAGAAAACTTAATGAGAAAGCTGCACAGAAGCCCACCAAGCTCCATGAGTGAAAACATTAACACAGAAGCTCAACCAGATCAAGCAGCTTAATAATCTTCAGACAATGAACACCATTGTGAGACAGAACCATCAGTCATTACAAACTGACTCTTATTGATCTATTTTTTGTAATTCCAATAGGTATTTTATTGTACCAAGCAATATAAAGTAAAATTTTTACATGCCAGCTATGTAGGCAGCTTGGGAGGTATGGAAGGGATATTAGGGATATTGATGGAAAGATCACACTGGTGCTGGGGTTGGTGCTGGAACATTGTATGCTACAAACAACTGTATCTGTATTATGAACAAGTCTGTAAACCACAATGCTATAATAAAAAAAAATTTCCAAAATAGTATCAGAGGAGAGATACCATATATTTTTCCAAATCCTTTTTTACATGAGTCTCCTTTAAAAAGGGCATCATGAAAAACAATTATAAATAAATATATATGAACACTGGCCTATCTAGGATACCACAAGTCTTGATGAAACTTAACATGTCTTGATGTATGGTAGACATCAGTCAAGACAAGCTTTGGTACAGCAATACTAATTAAGCTATGTCTAATTAGTCACCAGGATTTTACAACTGAAGACAGTAGTCTAAGGAACCTTTGCAAATAAATCTTCTTATTTTACAAATAGTGGTTGAGGTAGCCTCCATTTCAGAACTGGAATTAGAGACAATTTATGTAAAAACTGTTGGGTAACCTTGGAAATGCTTGATCTTTGTGACTCTTGTGTTTTATCAAATTCACTCATTTATATGTTCATCAAAAAAATAAGTAAAAAAAGTAAGCCAAGCACCAGAAACAGTTAATGAAGGAGGCAAGGTACACATTTAAAAAAAAGTGGCAGACACATGCGGATGGATTCCTTATTCAAATCCGTCTTCCCCTGACTCCTTGCCAGAACCCTGTTTTCTGAGATGTCAATATACAATGCAGTAAAATATACATGCTGTTAGAATCGCTTCTGCAAAAGAGAAAGAGAGAGAAAGAGAAAGAAATAAAGAACCTGCCATGGAGGCGGGCTAGGGGAGGGGGAAGGATTGGGGACATTGGTGGTGGGAAATGGGCACTGGTGGAGGGATGGGTGCTGGAACACTGTATGACCAAAACCCAAATATGAACATCTTATGAACATCTTTGTAATTGTATATCCAAGGGTAAAATAAAATATTTAAAAAAAAAGAATTGCTTCTGTAATTAGTACTGAATACTGAAATGTAAACCCAAGTTGAGTGAGGCTTTTTCTAAGAAACCCTTGATTTCTTTATTAAAAAATGACAGATGTCCATGAAGTACCCATTGTATCTTCCTGCCATGAGCGGAGAGGTAACAGGCGGGACTGCAGTAACCATAAAGGGAAAGGGCAAAAGCACTACAGTGATAACAGCTTTATCAAGGCTGATGGGCTCACTGCAACAACCCACCTCAGGTCTTGTGGCTGCAGACATACTCATCTCATTTGCCTAAGCTAATTTTGCTGGATATCACATTTCCTCAAGTCACTTTTCTAATTTATTATACAGACAAAAAAATGCAACAAGTATAAGGCTGCAATCCTGTATAGTCCACCAAGCACTGTCAGGAGGGATTCCTGAGCGTAGAGCCAGAAATAACCCCTAAGCATTGCCAGTAGTGACCTCCAACCTAAAAGGTAACAGATGCAAATGTGAGAGCTATAAGGGCAAATATAAGAAGAGCCAGCCAAAGGCAAAGGGGAAAAAAAATCAGAGACGGTGGCACTGTAGAATCTAAGACAGAAGAGAGCTAGCTAGAGAAGGGAGTGGTTAAAAGCAAGAAAAGAAGACAAGACGTCAAGTGGCATGAAGAGAATTTACTAAGAATAAAAATTGCCCTGTGATTTTGCTAGAGTGCCACCTATGAAATGTTGGTGGAGGAAGCGGCTATTAGATGAATGAAGCGTAAGTGAGGGTGAAGGAAGGGCGCATTAGAACAGACTATGGCCCACTGGACACCTCTGCCCTGCTACCTTTTTCTGTGCCATTTAACTGGAACCAGGCAGTCCATTTATTTCCATATTGGCCATGACCACTTGCAGTGCTGTAATAGAAAAGATGAGTAAAACTATGAAAGTCACAGAACTTGAAGCTTGAATTGTTTACTGTATTATTGGGAGTTGGGAGGCTCTGCCACCCTTGCTGTGTTCAGGAATTACTCCTGGCAGCACTCAAGGAACAACGAGTTATGACAGTGAATGAACCAGTTGGCTGAACCCCTACACTAGCTCTCTATTCCCTAGGTGTTTTTTTTTTTAACATGCGGGCTAGGCAAAGGAACAAAATGAACAAAGGAACCAATGCCAGAGTGGCTACAGAGAGACAAAGCTGAAAGTTTCTGTTTCTTTTTGAATTTCAGAAGATGGGGGATGTCTCCAGGGGGCTGCCACTGTAGAGGGTGGAGGTGAAAGACTTCAATCAGAAGGTTCTCTAGGGAGATGCTGTTGCTGGCTGACCCTGTCCACCAGAAAGCGCTTCGATAAATTCACAGCAGTGCCTTGTGAGGTAAGATCAGCAAGGTTCAGAACCGACTCTACAGACTGTAGAAAAGTGAAGCTAAATGAGTTAGAATATTCTGCCAAATTGTTTTGGTCTCCACGGGCCATAGTTTCACCATCTGTAAATTGGATTTTTGTCTGGGGATTGGAAAGTCTAACCACTCAAAAATTGTACAGCCGTAGGCAACTATGAAATGTCATTGAAATGCTTGATAATAATAGAACTCTCCTGACACCAGGGTGCTGTTAAGAATTAAGAGCAGATCTTGTTCCCAGTGCTTGAAAAGATGAAGAGCTCAGGAGCAGACATTAGGTCTCACTAACTCCCACTATTACAAAGGCAGGTAGCAGGCACAGTGAACATGAATCATAAGCTGCACTCAACTAGGCAGATTTAAAATGCCTATTAAAGAATAAAAAAGGATGAAACATTAAAATGGGATGAGGGGG
>JAJIBD010028000.1:0-19144 GCA_021461705.1 Cryptotis parvus
GTCTGGGTTGCAGCGGTATAAAACTAGGCTGCTTCCTCTCTCTCTTCTTTTGGGGCTCTCTTTGGGGCTCGTACTTGGGAGTCTTGTCTTTGTCTCCTCTTTACAGGGCCTTTTCACGTGGTGGCCGCCATCTTGGCCTACACATGGCTGGGGTTTTAGCCTGGAATCCTAAGCACCGGTTTTTCCTATTGCTGATTTTATGCCTGAACCTGTGATAAGTAAAGCATTTTAAAACTGCATCGGATTCCTGAGTCTTCATCCATTCCCCGCCGGCTTCGAGGTAGAAGGGATCTCGCTTCCTGGACACTGGCGGGGACCCCAGAGGCGCCCCCGACACTCCAGCTGCTCCCACAGTCTCCACACAGATCTGAGATTAGTTCTCCTTCATCGCCACCAGCAGCTAAGGGCTAGGTCTTTACCTGCTGCCTAGCACAGTGCTCCCTGCCCTGTCACCCCCCACATCAGACCCTCAGTAAGAGTCTAAATTAGCAGCAGAGATGGCCACTGACAGTAAGAGATTTTACCAGGATCCCCAACAAAGCTAGTGGCAGGGAAGCTTGGACCCCACCTGTCCTATCTTCAAGAATCTTTCCCCTTCCTTCCCCCACACCCTCTCCTGGCTGGTCCCATCAGCTGGGCCTGCTCCCAAGAGCCCTTCAGAACCATAGCAACCCACTGTGTTATCCAATCATGAGGGATCACCATGAACTGTCCATGCTTTCCCGGAATCCTAGCTCCACGTGAGGGGAGGCCTTGGCCCTTCCGATGTGCGGCCGCTGTGCACCTGGAAACAATTCCCATCTTCGTTGAGACTCACGGGCCTGGAGAGCTGGAGAAGGGGCTCAGCAATCTTGCCTTAATGAGGTACTTCCAGGTGATTCCAATGTATGTGTGAGAACCATGGGTTCCAGAAACAGCCACTGGAAGGTTCAGATCCCATAAATACCTCTGGGCAGAACCAGCTTTACTGGCCTGAGTGGGGATCTGCTGTATCTCCCCCAGGTGCCTCCTGAAGACTCCAGAGAAATGTGGGAAGCTGCCCTGTTTGATGCTGCGCTCTGGGAGACTGCTCTTCCCTGGGCCCTGGCCACGGAAGAGGAGAGTGGACTGCTTAGAAGGTTTCAGGAGCAGCACTGCCAGAGGATCATGCCTGCTGATGAGGGCTAATGCTTGCAATACCATAGTGGGTGCCCCGACATGAAGGCTGCTCTCCAGGTGAAGCGACTGCTTTGGCTGGATGAGAAAACTGGGGGGTTTGGGATGTCTCTGCTAGTATGAGACTGAGGACTGCAGAAACCCCTGAACGTGGTCTGCGAGTCTTGGCCTGGAACATGCTGAGGCGATGCGGGTCACCTCTCTAGCCCACCCGGTACCTCTCTTTGTTTCTGGGGCGGGAAGGTTCAAGTAGTGCCCCCAGCAGAGGTTCTGAGGCAGGGGAAGAAGGATTTTGTAGCTTGTAATCAGGCTCCTATGAGAACTCCTGGATTGAGGGAAGGAGGGGAGACAGGGAAGTCACAGGGCCTGAGGGTGGATAGGAAGGGGGAACAGGAAACAGAACTTGGGCAGTCCCAAGGGGTTGGCAGGGAGGGAGTTCAAACTGCTTCTTTGGGGGTGTCATGGGAATCCTGTGTTGGTCCAGTGCAAGCCTGAATCACTGATTGGCACCACTGGATGGATTCCTGACTTTCTCTGGGGAGTGGGTCCCAGCAGGAGTGTACCCTGAGGGTCTTGTCCCACTATCCCACTTATGGAAGGTGCCCCTCAAAGTCTGGTCTCTCCCTTCTCCCCAGAGCTGCCCTCATGTGAGGTTCCCTTGCATCTGTGGGTGGTGCTGGCACCCCTAAGATGCTGCTCCCTGCACCCTTTGCCAATTGCCTCTGGGCCTTGCCTGGAGGAGCATCTTCTGTTTGGCCTATAAGCGAGTTCCCTTGGCTGCTGGGGAAATTGATTCTTAGCTGACCAGGCCCCTTTGATTTCCCTCCCACCCCCCACGCCTTGCTGAGTGTTGCTAATGCCATCAGTGTACAGGTTTGTGTTGTGTTTCTTACCCTAATTACCGCCTTCCTAATAATATCCCATTTGCCTCAGTTTCAGTTCAGGTTGGGGGGAAGTCGGCTACAGATAGCAAAGGTGAGGGGGTAGGCCAGATCTTTTATCTTTAAAGGGTTTCCTGAGTTCAGGGTAGGAGATGAGATCCAGGTGGAGCTGTTGGGACCCTAATCATGAGACCCACAGAAGACAGCCTGGGGTAGGAGGGGGGCGTGCCCCTTGCCTGAGGGGCAAAAGGGCCTTCAGAGCCTAACTGGCTGTTATGTGTGTGGACAGGGGGCAGGAGGCCACTCCTAACCTGTCCTGCTTCTGCCAGCAACTGATCATCTTATTAGGAGGGCCCGGCTGCATCCTGCAGATCCAAGGCCAGGTCCTGTCATAAGGTGATGGATCCATACGTCCCTGTCCACTCTGGGCCAGGCTGCTTCTAGTGCATGGGGTGACCCCCCTCACTCCAGTCTCAATGCCTCCCTGAAGTTTCCTGGCTTCCCCATGTGTATTATTATTTTTGTTAAAGGATAAAGGAATTTTTTTTCCAAGTTCATTTTTTAAGTATTTTATTATACCACCGTGAGATACACAATTATAAAGATGTTCATAAGATGTTCATAAGATGTTCATAAGATGTTCATAAGATGTTCATAAGATGTTCATAAGATAAGATGTTCATAAGATAAGATGTTCATAAGATAAGATGTTCATAAGATAAGATGTTCATAAGATAAGATGTTCATAAGATAAGATGTTCATAAGATAAGATGTTCATAAGATAAGATGTTCATAAGATGTTCATATTTGGGTTTTGATCATAGAGTCTTCCAGCACCCATCCCCTCCACCAGTGCCCATTTCCCACCACCACTTCCCCAATTCCCTCCCCTTCCCCCTAGCCTGCCTCCATGGCAGGCTCTTTATTTCTTTCCATTTCTATCTTTCTCTTTTCCTTCCCTATCACATTGTGGATTACAATACATATATTAAAAAGGTTGTCATGTGTACCTTTTGCCTGTATTTAATGCTCAGTTATAGGTTGGTATTAGCACATTTGACAATTACTGGAACACTGTTCCATTCTCTGTCTTACCTAGGCTCTGAATCCCACATGTTTGTGATTAATTAATTTCCAACTTTGACAAGACCTCCTGATCCAAGCTTCACCTGACCTTGAAATTGGCATCATAATATGTACATATATATTTATACATATGAATATATAGTGTACATATGTATCTGACACAGATACATGTGCACATGTGTATATGACACAGATACACCTGGCAGAGCAGAAACCAGCTTTCCCGTTGCAGACAGCGGCCGCACTATTTACCCTCCAAATTACCGTGAGTATTCTACCCACTGCTCTGAGAGAGCCCCCCACAAAGTAATGAGAATATAGCACCCACACGGCAGAGCCTGGCAAGCTGTCCAATGCATGTTCGATATGCCGAAACCAGTAACAGAAATGTTTGTTTCCCTGACCCCGAGAGAGCCCTTAATACGGCAGCAGTAAGAAAGGCAAACAAGCAGTGCATGATAAAATTTCACAGCCATCCTAGGCTGCCAAAACGAAAAGGACTAAAATGACTGTCTGTACTTTCAATGCACGTACGCTGGCATAGGAAGCATATATTGAGGATCTGATGGTGCAAGCGAAAAGATCAAGTACGACATCATTGGTCTGACTGAGATGAGGAGGCGCCAGTTGCATCATGCTGTATTTGACACCGAGAAGAATTGTTCCTTGGAACATGCGATGAAAAGAGGCGCCGGTGGCATTGGTGTCCTTGTCAACATGAACATGGCCGCCAACATTAACTCATTTGAATGCCTAAGAAAATGGATAGGGTGATTACACTTGAAGAGGTGTGGCCCACTGCCAGCAATTTCTATCTTCATTGTCTATGCACCAACATCCACATACAAAAGATGAAATTGAGAAATTCTACATGGAATTGGAGGAGTTCTATAAAAAAAAGATCACACCTTCTACAAGATCTTAGTCAGTGATTTTAATGCCAAGATAGGACCGAGAAGATCGGGCTGAAGAACTCCACATCGGGACCCATGGCCTAGAATGGAAAGAACAGGATGAGAGACAATCTGAGTTCATCATGTCCACCAAGACCATTCATGGGAACTCACAGTTCCAGAAGGCTGAAGCGAAATGTTGGACATGGGAATCTCCAGGCAGACAGTTCCACAATAAAATTCACCACATCATCTTCAATCTACGGTGTTGTCTGACCGATGTTGTTGTCGTCCCCCAAAATTCCAAACAGGACTGGACCACCATCTCCTTCATGCAAAATTCTACTTCCCTCAATGGGGAGAAAAGGCTGCAAAGTGTAAGAAGTAACTCCCAGAACGACCACCAACTGGGAACTCTTTGGCACCATTGCAGCAACATGGGAAGATACCATCATTGACGTACATGGATGAAGAATACAATGGAATGGTTCACCACCTCCATGATTGTGCGAAGAATGCCAAGAGAGAGAAAGGCACATAAGGAATCTTGTTTACAGAAAATCTTGAGCTCATTCACCAACGTGGCAAGGCATGAGCCTCAGGATTCCAAATGCTAACATCCAAGCTTGCTAAATGGTATAGAGAAGTGATAAAAGAAGACCTCAAAGATAGAAGAGAAAAAATACTGGAAGATGCAACAGAAGCAAGGGAAAAGTATTCGCAATGCCTGCCTGTGCTTCGCCAACTATAAGACCAAGATGACTATCTTCCGACGCCCTGATGGATCTATCACATCTTCCAGAAAGGCAATGGAGAAGATTATCCATGAATTCTACTCAAATCTCTTTATAGCCACATCCACCTGCCCACATACCAAATTCCACAGGAAGGATATGGTCATTCCCAACATTCTCCCTTCTGAAATCCGACATGCCATCCTTTTGATTCTCTGGAGACTGAAGCAGTCACCGAAGCCCTAGCCAAACTGGGTGTTCAAACCCAATACATCAAGATCCTTCGTGAGCTGTATTATGGATTCACCACCAGGATCTCAGCATGTTACAAAGAAGAGATCATTGATGTCAAAAGAGGTGTTCGGCAGGGTGATACACTTTCACCAAAACTCTTCAGTGCCACCCTCGAGAACATCATGCGACAATTAGAATGGGAAGGAATGGGAGTGAAGATAGATGGTCAGCAAGTGCACCACCACCGCTTCACTGATGACATCGTTCTAATAACACCAAACATTAGCCAAATGGCACAAATGCTGGCTGACATCGACCTAGAATGTGGAAAGATAGGTCTACAGCTGAATCTAAATAAAACCATGTTTATGAAAAATGAACTTGTTCCAGAGGCCCCATTCACTCTCAATGGAACAAACATCTCTGAATGCAGCAGTTATGTGTACCTAGGTCGAGAAATCAACATGATGAATGACCTAAAACCTGAGATGCGCAGGAGGAAGAGAGCAGCATGGAATGCCTTCAAAGGCATCGAAGAAATAGCTAAAAGGACAAAGAACCCTCCGGCTCCGGGCACATCTCTTTGACTCCACCGTTCTCCCTGCATTAACATACGCCTCAGAGACCTGGGGCCCTATGAAAGCAGGGATGAGAATGCTATTCGGGTCTCCCAGAGAGGATTCGAAATAGCTATCCTTGGAATATCACGCCTCACTCAAGTGAGAGAAGGAATCCGGAGTTCTGACCTCCGGCCACTATTCCAGAATCAGGGATGCTGTCTTGTTTGCCAAGGCATCAAAAATCAGATGGCTGGACATGTAATGTGATTTGGAGACAACCGCTGGACTAGAGCCATTACCGACTGGATCCCACGGAATGTCAAAAGATCACGTGGCCGCCCACCTACAAGATGGTCAGACTTCCTTGTCAAGACCCTGAAGGAATGGTTTGAGGTTCTTCATATTCCTGAATCAACTAGATGCCATTGGGCTAAGCATTGGCACGTGATAGGGTCCAATGGAAATGTTATTGGCGCCCGCTTGAGCAAATTGATGAATAATGGGATTCAAGTGGATCAGTGAAATATATATATGCATATATATATGTATATATATATATATATATATATATATATATATATATATATATATATATATATATATTTGTGGTAAAACAAAAATGTTGGCCAAGTCCAACATTGCTCCAAGGGTTTACTCAAACGTGTGGTGGAGGGGCCACGCTGGCCAGACTCGGAGTGGGAGATTTGGGCCCGCCCCTTTCCTCCGCCTCCATGCCAGCTTCCCCACAAGATAGGCCCACCCAGGCCAGACACACGGCTTTCTTGAGTGCGTGGCCGCAAAGTGGCCGCACAACATTCTTAGATAATAATGATTTTAGTATAAGGTCCTTCCCAGAATATTTCACACTTATACACTTTATACAATTCTAGACAGTTTCTAACTGATACCCTTCATCCCAGTGAGCCTAGCTTTAAGCTAGAGCAACCCACACATCATGCGGTCAGTTGTTCTCAAAATTCAGACTCCATAGTTGCTCAGAGCACCATCCAAGCAAAAACCTGATTTTTCCCCTATAAGTTTCATCAGTAAATGCTCAAGATGAGAGCTTTCTACTGACAGTATACCACCTACATAACAGAGCTTGGCAAGCTACCCATGTATTATTTGTTGCACCAGAAAATAGTAACAATTACAGATCTCAATTCCATGACCTGAAGAATGGTTTGAGGCTTTTCCTGTCCATGGAGCAAGCAGATGCCCTTGAGCTACACTTGCTTGCGACAGGACATATGGAGATGTTACTGGTGTCTGCTCAAAGCAAATCGATGAACAACGGAAAGACAGTGACAGTGATTTTTGGCTTCCAAGAGTATATTCCCAGGATTGGTATGGCTGGGTAAATGGGGAGTTCAATTTCTAGTCTTTGGAGGAATGTCCATATTGTTTTCCAGAAAGGCTGTACCAGTTGACATTCCCAACAACAATGGATGAGTGTACCCTTTCCCCGCATTCATGGCAGCACTTGTTGTTCTTGCTCTTTTGGATAAATGCCAGTCTCTGTGACCATTTGAATTTCTTCCCTTGTTGAAGTTTCTGTTCTCACCACTTTTGATGGGGTTGTTTGTTTTCTTCTTGCAAAGTTCTACCAGTGCCTGATATATCCTGGATATTAACCCCTTGTCAGATGGGTATTGGGTGAATATTCTATCCCATTCTGTGGACTGTTTTAGTATCTTGGTCACTATTTCTTTTTCAGTTGCAGAAGCTTTTTAGCTTCATGTAGTCCCATATATTTATCTTTTCTTCTAGTTGTTTTGTTAGTGGTGTTTCTTCTGTGAAGATGTTTTTAGCTTCAATGTCATGGAGGGTTTTTTTCTATATTTTCTCCGATGTACTTTATGGATTCAAGTCTGATATTGAGATCTTTAATCCATTTTGTTCTGATTTTTGTGCATGGTGTTAGACAGAGGTCCAAATTTATTTTTTTACATGCTGCTGCCCAGTTTTCCCAACATCACTTGTTGAAGAGGCTTTCCTTACTCCATTTTGGACTCTTTGCACCTTTATCAGAGTTTAACTGATTGTGTGTTTGAGGTTGGGTGTCAGGATACTCAATTCTATTCCATAGGTCCACAGATCTGTTTTTTATTCCAATACCATGCTGCTTTAATTACTACTGCCCTGTAGATAGTTTGAAGTTGGGAAAGGTGTTACCTCCCATCTTTTTCCCAAATATTGCTTTAGCTATCCGTGGGGGGTTTATTGTTCCATACAAATTTCAGGAGTGTTTGGTCAATTTCTTTGAAGAATGTCATGGGTATCCTTATAGGGACTGCATTGAATCTGTACAAAGCACTAGGGAGTATTACCATTTTGACAATGTTGAATCTCCCCATCCATGAGAAGACAAGGTGTTTGCATTTCCTTGTGTCCTCTTTTTATTTCTTGGAGCAGTGTCTTGTAGTTTTCTTTGTACAGGTCCTTTACACACTTGGTTAAGCTTGATTCCTATGTATTTGATTTTCTGTGGCACAATTTTGAATGGAATTGTTTCCCTTAATATCCCTTTCTTCTCTTTCGTTATTTGTATATAGGAAAGCCCCCAACTTTTGGGTGTTGATTTTGTATGCTGCCACTCTACTAAATGAGTCTCTTGTTTCTAGGAGTTTTTTGGTAGATAGTTTAGGGTTCTCTAGGTATAATATCATGTCATCTGCGAATAATAATAGCTTGACTTCTTCCTTGCCTATCTGGATGCCCTTAATGTCCTTTTCTCCTCTGATTGCTAGTGGCGAGTACTTCCAGTACTATATTGAATAAAAGAGGGTGACAGTGGGCAACCTTATCCTATCCCTGATCTCAGGGGAAGGCTTTCAGTTTTTCCCCCATTGAAAATGATGCTCGCTGTGGGCTTTTGATAGATGGCTTTGACTATATTGGAGGAAGGGTCCTTCAATTCCCATTTTCTGGAGGGTTTTAATCATGAATGGGTGTTGCATCTTTTCAAATGCTTTCTCTGCATCTATTGATATATGTGTTTTTATTTTTTTCTCTTATTGATATGATGGATTATGTTGATTGACTTGTGAATGTTGAACCATCCTTGCATTCCCGGGATGAATCCTACATGGTCATGATGTATCATCTTCTTGATGAGTCTTTGGATTCTGTTTGCTAGTATTTTGTTGAAGATTTTAGCATTTGTGTTCATCAGGGAGATTGGTCTGTAGTTTTCTTTCTTTGTGTTGTCTCTCCCTGCTTAGGGTATCAGGGGGATATGTGCCTTGTAGAAGCTGTTTGGGGAGTGTTTCCGTTTCTTCCATTTCCTGGAAGAGCTTGAAAAAAGACTGGCAGTAGGTCCTCCTTAAAGGTTTGGTAGAATTCACTAGTGAGTTCATCTGGACCTGAGCTTTTGTGTCTGGGCAGACTTTTTAATTACTCTTTCAATTTCCTCAATGGTGATAGGCTTATTCAGGTGTTGACTGAAAGGTCTTCTTCTTTTCAGTCAGGGGACATTATAGGACTTCAGAAATTTATCCATTTCTTCTTGATTCTCATGTTTCACGACATACAGAGTCTCAAAGTAATCTCTGATCTTTTGGATTTCTGTGGTTTCTGTTGTGATGTCACCATTTTCATTTCTGGTACTGGTTTATTTGGGTTCTCTCTTTCCCTGTCCTTAACAAGTCTTGTCAGTGGTTTGTCGATTTTGGTTATTTTTTTCAAAGAACCAGCTCTTGGTTCATTAATTTTTTGGATTGTTTTTTGGGTTTCCAACTCATTGATTTCCTCTCTAAGTTTTATTATTTCCCTTCTTTCTGCCTGGGTTGGGCTCCTTTTGTTGGTCTATTTCTAATATCTTCAGCTGGGTAATCAGGTTATTTATGTGGGCCCTTTCTTCTTTCCTGATGAATGTTGCAGAGCTATAAACTTTCCTCTTAACATGGCTTTTGCCATGTCCCACAAGTTCTTATAGTTGGTGTCTTCATTTTCCTTTGTTTCCAGGAATCTTTTGATTTCCTGTTTGATTTCTTCTATGACCCATTTGTTGTTCAGCAGTGACCTGTTCAGTTTCCAGGTGTTTTGTTTGACTCCCTGTTTCTGTGTATGGTTAACTTCCATTTTCAGTGCATAATGGTCTGAAAAGATAGTTGACAGAATTTATATCTTTTTTATTTTATATAGGTACGCTTTGTGGCTCAGCATGTGGTCTATATTGGAAAATGTTCCATGTGAACTGGAGGAAAATGTGTATTCAACTTCTCTGGCATGAAAAACCATGTATATATCCACTAGCTCTCTTTCTTCCATTTCTTCCCTTCAGGGCCAATATTTCCTTGGTGAGTTACAGTCTTGTTGATTTATCCATAATTGATAGAGCAGTGTTGAAGTCTCCAACTATTATTATGCTACTGTTAATGTTTTCTTTGAGGTCTATTAGCAGTTGTTTTAAGTATTTTGCTGCCCCCTCATTGGGTGCACATATGTTTAGTAGTGTAATTTCTTGCTGGTATGCATACCCCTTAATTAATAAGAAATGGCTTTCATTGTCCCCTCCTAATCTTTTCAGCCTGAAGTTTATATTATTTGATACTAATATGGCCACACTGGCTTTTCTGGAGGAGTTGTTTGTGTGGAGAATAGTCTTCCAACCTTTCACTTTGAATCTGTGTTTGCTCTGATTATTCAGATGGGTTTCTTGTAGAGAGCAGAATGTTGGGTTCGATTTCTTAATCCATTTTGCCACTCAGTGTCTCTTAATTGGTACGTTTAGACTGTTGACATTAAGAGATTATTGTCATCGAATTTTGTACCATCTTTCTGCTTACACTTGTGCTTTTTGGGTTTTGTCGTATTTTTACAGTAGACCCCTCAGTCCTTCTTTTAAAGTTGGTTTTGAGTCTGTGAAGTTCCTTCGTTTGTGAAGTTCCTGAGTTGTTGCTTATTCACAAAGTTGTGTATCTTTTCTTCATATCTGAATGTGAGTCTGGCCAGGTAAAGAATTCTTGGTGAGGCCTGAAGTTCATTGAGCCTTTTCACAATATCCCAACATTGTTTTCAGGCTTGGAGTGTTTCATCAGAGAAGTCTGCTGTAAATCTTAGGGATGTTCCTTTGTATGTGATTTCCTTCTTTGATCTTGCTGCTTTCAGTATTCTATCTCTATCTATAGTTTTGTCATTCTAATTAATATATGTCTTGGAGTATTCTTATTGGGGTTTCTTTTTAGCTGGTATTCTATGGGCCTCCTGGATCTGGAGGCAAGGATTCTTTAGTTCCAGGAACTTCTCAACAATGATGGCTTTGACAGTTTCTTCATCAGGGTTTTCTTCTTGCCCTTCTGGGACCCCAATGATCCGTATGTTATGCCTTCTGACTTCATCCTGATTATCTCTTATTGTCTGTTTGTTAATTGTAAGTCTTTTTTCCATCTTCTGGTGTTGTGTAGAGAATCATTGGAACTCGTCTTCGAGATCACTGATTCTTTCTTCAGTAGATATTACTCTGCTATGGAGGCCTTCCAGTGAGTTTTTCATTTCACTTACGTCATTTTTAACATCTGTCATTTCCATTTGTATTTTGGTCTGCATTTTCCTTTTTTCTCTCATGTCCTCTTGTATTCCATTTCTTCTTTGAGTTCATATGCATCCTTAATAATTTTTTTCCGAAATTCCTTATCAGAGAGGTTATACAACTCATTGTTATTGCTTGGCTCATCTGGGCTAGTGACTTCACTCACTCCCTTTCCGTTCCCCTCTCTCCTAGCAGGGTGTCTCAGAGCCAGTGACTGGCCTGGTTGGGATCATTTCTCTTCACTGACAAGTTTTGACATAGGTATGAGCCAGATCCTTTATTTCCAGACTTTGGGGATGAAAAGGGCTGAAGGCTATCTTCATGAGGTCGGTATTCCAGGAGGTGGGCTCCTAGCATGGAACCTTTTCCAACCCTGAAACCATGGTCACTCTCTTGCTCCCACTCCTGCCTGGGCCTTGGGGTATAAGAACATGCTGTGGTTTGGGACAGGACCTTGCCTGAGGAGGTAGGAGCCTCTCCTACCTCCTAATCTGTAGCCCCCTCACGGGAGCAGGTGCTCTCCCTGGCTCTTGTCTTCTCTGCATCAGCTGTGGTTTTGTTGTAGGCAGGCAGACAGGGGGCGCCGCCACATGGCAATAAATTCCTGAAGAAGAGCTCCAGAGCCACACCTGATTGAAAGCCCGAAACCAAACTTGATAAGACCATATTAACAATAGACCCTGGAGGAAGGAAAGGCCAAAAGGAATGTGTAAATCTCCTGAGGGAGATGAATCATCCTTCCCGCCCAGGACCCAGCTCATGGAAGACCCCAGGACATTCCAGTCAAAGAAGACCACTCCCAAAGTCTACTCCCCTTGGCAACGGGGCCCTAGCAACCGAGGTTAAAGCCCCATATGGGGAGTAACTTGGGGAGAAATCTATAAAAGCCGTCCTGACCAAAGGACGGCGCAGCACATGCTGCCTGGGCTCACATGTTGCATGCGCCAGACATGCTGCCTGGGTACACATGTTGCCTGCGTGCACATGCTGCCTGAGCACGTGTGTTGCCCGCGCATCTCCCCTCTTGAGATGTGTACTCTCTCTCTTACTTGCTCTCCGCCTTTGGAGCAGCCCGCGTTCTCCCTTTGAGCGCGTTACTCTTTTTCCTTTCTTTCTCTCCCCCCCCTCACCAAAACCTCCTCAATAAAACCTATTTTACTTCACTGCTCGTCGACTCCTGAAAATTCTTTTTCTGCGAGGAAGACAAGAACCTTGAGGCAGACCTGGGTAAGGCCTAGGACTGACTTTGCTTTCCTGCAAAGAGCAATTCCTCGCTCCAGCCTGAGTCCGTGGCTCCCCGAGAAACCTCGGGTGGTGGGGATTAACTCCCGTGCCTAGAGATCAAGCGGACCTCAGGCGTGGCTTGACGGCCACCTCGTGGGGCTGGTGGGGCTCAGGCCCACGCCCTGCAGGGGCTCATCGCAGACTTTATCAGTCCTTAGCCTGCCCAGCGGGTCCCGGGTGGCAGAGGCGGCTGGGGGAGAAAGCGACCATCATCTCTCTCCCTTCCTGCCTCACATAAGTCACCCGTGGGGTCCACCTGCAACATTTTGGCGACCGCGGCAGGACGGTGCAGTGAAGTCCCCCCAGAAGAAGGTAATCCGTGAAAAATCTGCGTAGAAGGTATGCTCCCCTTGGAAATCTCTAGGGGGACGGGGAGGAATGTGATAACCTCTGTGTGGAGTGAGTGTGTGAATGAGCACCCTGATAGGTCCTCCTATCAGGCGTGAGTCTGTGGCTCCACGACCGGCACCCTTAAGGTCCCACAAGGGTTACGGAGCCCGAGTGGGCTGTCTGCTACGAAGAACATATGGTCTATGGTGGCGCTGACATAGAGGTCGGCCGCAAGTCACAACTGCTGAGTCCACTAAGGCTAAGTTCTTCACCGGTAGACAAGCAACTGAATGGTCTCTGTAAAGAGGCACCCCCTCCTTTGTCTGTCTCTGCATCACCTATCACTGTGGGAGGAATGGGAGGAAACCCACTAGTGAAAGATTCTAGAAGACCGAATTGCAGTTAACAGTCCCCTTTCTCTCTCCCCTTGTCCCAGAGCTAGAAGAAAAAACCGGCTAGGGTTAAAGAAACACCAGGAGGTCAATTAAAATGTAAACGAGGTCTCTAGCAGCTTAAGCCCCAGGCAAAGAAAAAAGGCAGCAAGGCAGAACCCAGTGAGGGACCCAGTAAACTAACCAAGGCAAAAAAAAAAAAAGCAAAACGTAGTCAGAAGTGCAGCAAAGGTCAGCGAGCCACAAAAGGCAAAAGACAGAACTTTTCTTCTCCCTATCTCTTAAAAAAAACCCACGACAGTCTAGGTTTGGCTCCACATGCAGCCATGGTCATGTTGGACGCTGGGAAGGCCCCAGGGACCCCCTGGGGTAACGCAGACATCACTGATGGAGACGTCCACGGTGCGTGATGCTCTGCCCGGGCGGGCCTACATGCTCTGTGGTCATGTCTGGCTGGATCGCCCCCTAAACCCACAGGACCCCGGCGGGCCCACATGCTCTGTGGTCATGTCTGGCTGGATCGCCCCCTAAACCCACAGTACTCCTGGGCGGGCCTACATGCTCTGTGGTCATGTCTGGCTGGATCGCCCCCTAAACCCACAGGACCCCGGGCGGGCCTACATGCTCTGTGGTCATGTCTGGCTGGATTGCCCCCATAAACCCACAGTACTCGGGCGGGCCTACATGCTCTGTGGTCATGTCTGGCTGGATCGCCCCCCATAAACCCCACAGTACTCCGGGCGGGCCTACATGCTCTGTGGTCATGTCTGGCTGGATCGCCCCTAAACCCACAGTACTCCGGGGGGGCCTACATGCTCTGTGGTCATGTCTGGCTGGATCGCCCCCAAACCCACAGGACCCCGGGCGGGCCTACCATGCTCTGTGGTCATGTCTGGCTGGATCGCCCCCTAAACCCACAGGACCCCCAGGGCAGGCCGACATGTGCTGTGGTCATGTCCGCGCCGGAATGCCCCCATCTCTTAAAAACCCATGGCAGGTTAAGTCCGGCCCACACGCAGGTCGTGGTCGTGGTGGATGCCCGGGAAGGCCCCAGGGACGCTTGGGGTAACACAGAAATCACTGATGGAGACGTCCACGCTGAGTGATGTTCTGTTTTGGCCAGGCCGTAGCGCTGGAAAGCCAAAACCCACAGCACACAAGGCAGGGGGTTAGAGACCCCTCAGGAGAGACCAGTAGGAAGAGGCCAAGGCAGGGGTTAGGAGTCCCTCAGAAAAAGGCCAGTAAAAAATCCTAAAAAAAGTTTTGCCAAGGAACCACCCTGTTTTTAGTTCTTTCCTTCTTTCATAGGTTGCTGCCAAAATACTTAAAATATGAAAAAATTCTGCCTCTATACTCAAAAAGTTCCCCTTGGCTTGCTTGTTGAAACACTGAAAGGACCTACAACTAGAATGTCTAAGCAAGGCATGGCTCAAAGACCTTTTGCAACAAATCGTGGCCTAACTATAAACTAGAACACGGGAAAATGGCCAGTAAATGGCAGCTTGCATTATTGTTTGCTGCATGTGTGTCTCAGAAGTAAGGAAGCCAGAACAGGTCCCCACACCAACTGCACAGGCAAAAACCTAAGGCTTCAGTCTTGTCTCCAACTCCGCTGCCACCTGTGAAGCTTGCAAAAAGCTTTCAAGGAGGCTAGGGCTACTGCTGCTGTTAAGGAGCCCCTCCACTCCTAGGGTCACTTCAGGCAGCTCAGGTTTCCCCCTCATAGACCTAGGCTTCTTAAAGGAAAAAGCTCAGCAAAAGATACTTGCAGGGAAGCCCACTGCCCACTGTGGTCTAACGCAGCCTCAGGTATCTATCTATCTTTCCCCCCAAGGTCCAGCCGAGCAGGGTGTGCTTAGAGCTGAGCTTCTTGTCATTCCAGACCTGCTGGATCCACCCAGGAGTTTCCCCTAGGGAAGTGACTGGGAAAAAAGCTGGCAGAGTGAAGGTCCAAGCGCCTTTCTCAATGAGCTTCAGTGACAAGCAGCTAGGAACATTTTGGGGAGATCCTTCAAATTTATAAAGAAAGTTCAATTTCTAACCTTTGCTTTAAGTTCACCTAAGATGGCTAATAATTTTGTCCAATTGTTGCATGCAAAAGCACAACAGGACCTGCGCAGATGAGCACTGGCTGGTAACCTTAATTACCCGGTAGGCTTAACAGCAGTTTTCCTTAACAGGTCCAGTACAAAATTATCAAACCAAAGAAGGCACGAATGCAATTATTCAATTTACAGGGTTTTTACAGCCTAACCTGTCCTCACTAACATCTATCTCCAGAAACTGTATATCGTAACTAATTTTAACTTTCTTTACTATGCCTCTAGTTAGCAAAAGCCACTAAGGTGCATTCAAAACTTAAAACTAGGAATTAGGAACTAGAAAAGCTAAACTCAAAACTAAAAAAGCTAAAAACAGTAGCATTAAGTTTACAACTTAATTCGGCCATAATCTAGGTGGCCGGTTTTTTTTCAACAAAAGCTCTTGACCCATGCTTCATGTAAAAGACAAGCAGGGGACAGAGGCTGGTGCAGGCTAAAAAATGCAGGGCCGAGCAGGGCTATTTGCCCTGGGGGACTGCCCTTCCTTTCTCAGTCTATCAGTTTCCTCTACCCTTCCAAAAGGGTCAAATCATAACTAAAAATTAATCAATCAACTGTATATGTGTATGTGTGCATGTGCGTGTGTGGTGGCCACCAATTGTTTGCAGTTGTCTTGTCTGTGTAAAACATTGAAGTGTTAAATAAACCAAGTTAAAATCAAAAGCAAATTGTTAAGCCAGGGATAGGCCATGTGTTCTAAAGTAAGGGTTAAGCAGAAAAAAAAAATCAACGTGCTCAATCTAAGTCTTATGGTAAAGGGTTAAAAATATAATTGTAAAACCTTTTAAGGGTTCCTAATGCCTGAAATTCTCTCAGCTGAAAAACTTGTGCTGTTAAAAGGGGTAAAAAGCTAAAGTCAAAAGCAGGGAATAAAATAAGAACTTTGTAAAATTGTGCAAAGCTTTACCTTACAAGCCTTAGTCAAATTCTAATAAAAATTAGGCTGTTTTCAAAATTAACTAAGGTACAGAAACTGTTGTAATTAAGTCAAAAAAAATCTTGTGTTTCACGAAAGTTGGTTCAAATGCCATATGTTAATATATCTACATATTTGTTTTATTTCTGTAATGGGGTTATCTCAAGATCTCAGTCTGATAAATCTAAAGCCACAGCATTATGCCTTAAAGGCTTTTCAGGTGAAATTCCAAAGCAGCCTCAGGGCTAAAGAAAGTCAGTCACATTCAAGGAGCCAGGAATGTTTCTTTCAATTTATGGCTTCTGAACATAAAAAAAAAAAATAAGACGTGCAAAAGTAAATGACAGCAATCAGTTTTTCCTTTTCAGGCATTGTTTCTAATCTGCCCAGTATGTGCTATTATTAAAATAGCTTTAATATATGTAAGCTTTGTTACCAGGTATCAACCTAGTCTTGAATTTAAAATCTTTATTCACAAGCGTAAAGTCACTGTTTCTTGGTAGTAATCTTTTAAGTATTTTAACTTTACATTGTTTATGTTCTCCTAAAATATAAAATTACTGCTTTAAAGTAGCTTGTCATGCTAAATAAAAATAATTAGCAAAGTGTTTCCAAACTTCTTGAAAGATCAGCCTGTACTAAGCTCTGTAAAATAAAAAAAGTTAATACCTTTAGGGTGCAACTATAAGAAGTCTAAATAATGCATTTTAAGTAACAGAAAGATAATGGATGGAGATGTCTGTGGGGAAAAAGGAAGGAATTCTGTTAAAGTAAAGGCTTGTTTTTGCAGGAAAGCTACAAAACAGAATGAATGTAAAGGAATGTGTAAAAAGGTCAGAGAATGTTGAGTAAACTATAAAACTCTTTTCTAAAGTATCTAGTTGGTAAGATCTATGAAAAAAAAAATATTAAACAGATGGTATAAACTCCTGTTACAGTGCTCCTAAAAACTGGTAATTAGGGTTTTGTTTAACATGGAGTTAAATAAGTTACACAGAATACTGTTAAACTGTCTGCTCTATTTCAACAGAACTTTATGCTTCTTTTAAGCAGTTCCAACAGCAAATTGGTGTATTGCACTTCATTGTGAGTAAAGTGTAATATATGCTTTTCTCTCTTTACACCTTCAGTACGTCTTTTTGATGTTTCATGACACTATGTTGGTTTGCATAAACTCAAACAAAATATTTCCTCTCTGTAATAGGGCCTAGCCCTCATGCAGACAGGAAAGTCAGTATGGGACCCCAAGGCCCTCTTCCAGGGAAAACAGAAGTCAAAGGAATTGGTCTAAATGACAAAAAGCATGTAGTTATCACAGGTACAGCTGCAAGTACCCTACAAACCTCAGGGAGACCCTAGAGGCAGGCCGGCTAAAGGAAGAACCGAAGATCATCTCTGCTGTGAAGAACAAAAAATCTGCCAATCTGTGGTGACTGACAACTGCCTGGGCCATGCAACAAGGACTACTGCTGCAGTAGGGAATGGCTTCAGCCCCAAAGAGGGATGTTGTCACGCTCTGCTCAACACAGTGAAAAAGGCCCGAGGTCACCTGTAGCTCATCATGGAACCTGATCTTCATGGCCAAGCCTGGGGTAGCCCCTGACGTGACAGGTAAAAACATTAAAAAATACCATGATTGGTGTTTGCCTGCTCTGTCTTAGCCAATTCCCAAAACTTTTTAGTAGTAACGGGGTACCCTAAGTGGAAAGTTCTCCAGTTTTGCTGTGTTTATGCAAAAGAACAAGTCAGGTTTATAAAGTCATTTGGCAAATTTAAAGCGAAGGTGAAGAAAAAACCATATTTCTATAACTTTTGTACAAATCAAATTCTAGCTACAAAAGGCAATTAAATAAATGTATGTATCCAAATAGGCTTAATTTAAAAAAAGGTACCCCTTGGATAATCCAAATAGAACTTGCTTTACTAACTGTAAGTAATCAGCCTAGTCTAAAAGGAAACTCAAGTTATACATGTCATCAGTCCAACCAGGAACATCAGCTAAAAGGCAAATGTACTCTAAAAGTCTGCTAATAAGCCAAGAGTCTTCAAGTTAGCATCCAAACTGGTTAAGTGTTCGTTCTCGGTTCATAAAAACTGTAGTAAAAAACAACCGTCCATAAAAAGGGACTAAACAGGGCAGTTAAAATAAACTCAACTGTGCTTCATGTGTCAAAAAATTAATCTTAAGAATTGGCAACTTAAGTTCATGTAAATGCTCAAATGTTCAGGGATATAGTTATCTATTCGTTCCTATTAAAACCTTCAGTGAAAGAATTAAAGTTTTTCTATGTTGTACAAAAAGCCAGAGAGGTGGCTGGGGTTTCTATCTTAACATTGGTATCTTCCATCAGCAGCAAACCACTCTGCCCTCACTAGGGCAAAAGGGACCTTTGCACTCCTTCAGTGTCTAATCATTTCAAAGTAATGTTTCTTAGCCTAATTAATCTGGTCTTTGTCTTGCAAATAAACAACTTCAGAAATCTAACCTTCATTCAGTGCCTGGGCCCCATTTAAACTAAGGTAGTAAGGAGATTTCACCCCTTGTAGGCAGGGTCTACAAGCCCCTCTTGTCAGCAGGAAGCAAATACAGAAGACGGACCTTCGACCACTTCTCCCTTAAAGATTTAAGGGGGTGAAATCTCTAGGGGGGATTGTTGTAGGCAGGCAGACAGGGGGGCGCCACATGGCAATAAATTCCTGAAGAAGAGCTCCAGAGCCACACCTGATTGGAAAGCCCGAAACCAAACTTGATAAGACCATATTAACAATAGACCCTGGAGGAAGGAAAGGCCAAAAGGAATGTGTAAATCTCCTGAGGGAGATGAATCATCCTTCCGCCCAGGACCCAGCTCAAGGAAGACCCCAGGACATTCCAGTCAAAGAAGACCACTCCCAAAGTCTACTCCCCTTGGCAACGGGGCCCTAGCAACCGAGGTTAAAGCCCCATATGGGAGTAACTTGGGGAGAAATCTATAAAAAGCCGTCCTGACCAAAGGACGGCGCCAGCATTATGCTGCCTGGGCTCACATGTTGCATGCGGCGC
>JAJIBD010028001.1:0-28667 GCA_021461705.1 Cryptotis parvus
GGGCCTACATGCTCTGTGGTCATGTCTGGCTGGATCGCCCCCTAAACCCACAGGACTCCGGGCGGGCCTACATGCTCTGTGGTCATGTCTGGCTGGATCGCCCCCCTAAACCCACAGGACCCGGGCGGGCCTACATGCTCTGTGGTCATGTCTGGCTGGATCGCCCCCTAAACCCACAGGACCCCCAGGGCAGGCCGACATGTGCTGTGGTCATGTCCGCGCCGGAATGCCCCCATCTCTTGAAAACCCATGGCAGGTTAGGTCCGGCTCCACACTTGAAGTCGTGGTCGTGGTGGATGCCGGGAAGGCCCCAGGGACGCTTGGGGTAGCACAGAAATCACTAATGGAGACGTCCACGCTAAGTGATGTTCCTGTTATGGCCAGGCCGTGAGCGCCGGAAAGCCAAAAACCACAGCACACAAGGCAGGGGTTAAAGACCCCTCAGGAAAGACCAGTAGGGGAGAGGCCAAGGCAGGGGGTTAAAGTCCCCTCAAAAGGCCAGTAAAAATCCTGAAAAAGTTTTGCCAAAGAACCACCCTGTTTTAGTTCTTTCCCTTCTTTCATAGGTTGCTGCCAGAATACTTAACATATGGGAAATTCTGCCTCTATACCCAAGGAGTCCCCCTTGGCTTGCTTGTTGAAACACTGAAAGGACCTACAACTAGAATGTCTAAGCAAGGCCACGGCTCAAAGACCTTTGCAACAAATCGTGGCCTAACTACCAGCTAAAACACGGGAAAATGGCCAGTAAATGGCAGCTTGCATTATTGTTTGCTGCATGTGTGTCTCAGAAGTAAGGGAAGCCAGGACAGGTCCCCACACCAACTGCACAGGCAGAAACCTAAGGCTTCAGTCTTGTCTCCAACTCCGCTGCCACCTGTGGAGCTTGCAAAAGCTTTCAAGGAGGCGGGGGCTACTGCTGCTGTTAAGGAGCCCCTCCCTCCTAGGGGTCACTTCAGGCAGCTCAGGTTTCCCCCTCATAGACCTAGGCTTCTTAAAGGAAAAAGCTCAGCAAAAGGTACTTGCAGGGAAGCCCACTGCCCACTGTGGTCTAACGCAGCTCAGGCATCTATCTATCTTTCCCCCAAGGTCCAGCCGAGCAGGGTGTGCTTAAAAGCTGAGCTTCTTGTCATTCCAGACCTGCTGGATCCACCCAGGAGTTTCCCTAGGGAAGTGGCTGGGAAAGAAGCTGGCAGAGTGAAGGTCCAAGCGCCCTTCCTCAATAAGCTTCAGTGACGCAAGCAGCAAAAAACATTTTTTGGGAAAATCCTTCAAATTTATAAAAAGTTCAATTTCTAACCTTTGCTTTAAGTTCACCTAAGATGGCTAATAATTTTGTCCAATTGTTGCATGCAAAAGCAAAAGCACAACAGGACCTCTGCCAGATGAGCATTGGCTGGTAACCTTAATTACCCAGAAGGCTTAACAGCAGTTTTTCCTTAACAGGTCCAGTACAAAATTATCAAATCAAAGAAGGCACAAATGTAGTAATTAATTTCAAAAGGGTATTAATGCAGTAATTCAATTTACAGGTTTTTACAGCCTAACCTGTCCTCACTAACATCTATCTCCAAAAACTGTACATTGTAACTAATTGTAACTTTCTTTACTATGCCTCTCTTTAACTATGCCTCTAGTTAGCAAAAGGCCATTAAGGTGCATTCAAAACTTAAAACTAGAAATTAAAAACTAGGAAAGCTAAACTCAAAACTAAAAAGCTAGAAACACTAGCATTAAGTTTACAACTTAATTCGGCCATAATCTAGGTGGCCGGTTTTTTCAACAAAAAGCTCTTGACCCATGCTTCATGTAAAAGACAGGCAGGGGACAGAGGCTGGTGCAGGCTGAAAAATGTAGGGCGAGATCCCAATCGGCAAAGCAGGGCTATTTGCCCTGGGGGACTGCCCTTCCTTTCTCAGTCTATCAGTTTCCTCTACCCTTCCAAAAGGGTCAAATCATAACTAAAAATTAATCAATCAACTATATATGTATGTGTGTGTGCATGTGCATGTGTGCTAACCACCAATTGTTTGCAGTTGTCTTGTCTGTGTAAAACATTGGAGTGTTAAATAAACCAAGTTAAAATCAAAAGCAAATTGTTAAGCCAGGAATAGGCCATGTGTTCTAAACTAAGTGTTAAGCAGAAGAAAAAATCAACGTGCTCAATCTAAATCTTATGGTAAGGGGTTAAAATATATAATTGTAAAACCTTTTTTAAGGGTTCCTAATGCCTGAAATTCTCTCAGCTGCAAAACTTGTGCTGTTAAAAGGGCAAAAGCTAGAGTCAAAATCAGGGAAAAAAATAAGAACTTTGTAAAATTGTGCAGTTTTACCTTATAAGCCTTAGTCAAATTCTAATAAAAATTAGGCTGTTGTCAAAATTAACTAAGGTACAAAAACTGTTGTAATTAAGTCAAAAAAAAAATCTTGTGTTTCACAAAAGTTGGTTCAAATGCCGTATGTTGATATGTCTACATATTTGTTTTATTTCTGTAATGGGGTTATCTCAGGATCTCAGTCTAATAAATCTGAAGCCACAGCATTATGCCTTAAAGGCTTTTCAGGTGAAATTCCAGAGCAGCCTCAGGGATGAAGAAAGTCAGCCACATTCAAGGAGCCAGGAATGTTTCTTTCAATTTGTGGCTTCTAAACATAAAAAAAATTAAAATGTGCAAAGTAAATAACAGCAATCAGTTTTTCCTTTTCAGGCATTGTTTCTAATCTGCCCAGTATGTGCTATTATTAAAATAGCTATAATATATGTAAGCTTTGTTACCAGGTATCAACCTAGCCTTAAATTGAAAACTTTCATTCACAAGTGTGAAGTCACGGTTTCTTAATAGTAATCTTATAAGTACTTTTTACTTTGCATTATTTATGTTCTCCTAAAATATAAAATTAATGCTTTAAAGTAGCTTGTCATGCTAAATAAAAATAATTAGCAAAGTGTTTCCAAACTTCTTGAAAGATCAGCCTGTACTGAGCTCTGTAAAATAAGAAAGTTAATACCTTTAGGGTGCAACTATAAGGAGTCCTAAATAATGCATTTTAAGTAACAGAAAGATAATGAATGGAAATGTCTGTGGGAAAAAGAAAGGAATTCTGCTAAAGTGAAGGCTTGTTTTTGCAAAAAGTTACAAAATAGAATGAATGTAAAAGAATGTGTAGAAGGTCAAAGAATGTTAAGTAAACTATAAAACTCTTTTCTAAAGTATCTCGTTGGTAAGATCTATGAAAAAAAAATATTAAACAGATGGTATAAACTCCTGTTACAGTGCTCCTAAAAACTGGTAATTAGGATTTTGTTTAACATAAAGTTAAATAAGTTACACAAAATACTGTTAAACTGTCTGCTCTATTTCAACAGAACTTTATGCTTCTTTTTAAGCAGTTCCAACAGCAAATTGGTGTATTGCACTTCATTGTAAGTAAAAGTGTAATATATGCTTTTCTCTCTTTACACCTTCAGTACGTCTTTTGATGTTTCATGACACTATGTTGGTTTGCATAAACTCAAAATATTTCCTCTCTGTAATAGGGCCTAGCCCTCAGGCAGACAGGAAAGTCAGTATGGGACCCCTAGGCCCTCTTCCAGAGAAAACAGAAGTCAAAGGAATTGATCTAAATGACAAAAGCATGTAGTTATCACAGGTACAGCTGCAAGTACCCTACAAACCTCAGGGAGACCCTAGAGGCAGGCCGGCTAAAGGAAGAACCGAAGATCATCTCTGCTGTAAGGAGCGAAATCTGCCAATCTGTGGTGACTGACAACGCCTGGGCCATGCAACAAGGACTACTGCTGCAGTAGGGAATGGCTTCAGCCCCCAAAGAGGGGATGTTGTCACGCTCTGCTCAAAACAGTGAAAAAGGCCCAAGGTCACCTGTAGCTCATCATGGAACCTGATCTTCATGGCCAAGCCTGGGGTAGCCCTGACGTGACAGGTAAAAACATTAAAATACCATGATTGGTGTTTGCCTGCTCTGTCTTAGCCAATTCCCAGAACTTCTTAGTAGTAACGGGGGTACCCTAAGTGGAAAGTTCTCCAGTTTTGCTGTGTTTATGCAAAAGAACAAGTCAGGTTTATAAAGTCATTTGGCAAATTTAAAGCGAAGGTGGAGAGAAAACCATATTTCTATAACTTTTGTACAAATCAAATTCTAGCTACAAAAGGCAATTAAATAAATGTATGTATCCAAATAGGCTTAATTTAAAAGGTACCCCCTTGGATAATCCAAATAGAACTTGCTTTACTAACTGTAAGTAATCAGCCTAGTCTAAAAGGGAACTCAAGTTATACATGTCATCGGTCCAACCAGGAACATCAGCTAAAAGGCAAATGTACTCTAAAGTCTGCTAATAGGCCAAGGGTCTTCAAGTTAGCATCCAAATTGGTTAAGTGTTCATTCTCAATTCATAAAAACTGTAGTAAATAACAACCGTCCATAAAAGGGACTAAACAGGGCAATTAAAATAAACTCAACTGTGCTTCATGTGTCACAAATTAATCTTAAAAATTGGCAACTTAACTTCATGTAAATGCTCATGTTCAGGGTATAGTCACCTAAACCTTCAGTGAAAGGGCCAAGTTTTTTTTCTATGTTGTACAAAAAGCCAGAGAGGTGGCCGGTGTTTCTACCTTAACATTGGTGTTTTCCATCAGCAGCAAACCACTCTGCCCTCACTAGGGCAAAAGAAACCTTTGCACTCCTTCAGGGTCTAATCATTTCAAAGTAATGTTTCTTAGCCTAATTAATCTGGTCTTTGTCTTGCAGATGAAAAACTTCAGGAATCTAACCTTCATTCATTGCCTGGGCCCCATTAAAACTAAGGTAGTAAGGAGATTTCACCCCTTGTAGGCAGGGTCTACAAGCCCCTCTTGTCAGCAGGAAGCAAATACAGAAGACGGACCTTCGACCACTTTCCCCTTAAAGATTTAAGGGGTGAAATCTCTAGGGGGGATTGTTGTAGGCAGGCAGACAGGGGGCGCCACATGGCAATAAATTCCTGAAGAAGAGCTCCAGAGTCACACCTGATTGAAAGCCCGGAACCAAACTTGATAAGACCACTATCAACAATAGACCCTGGGGAAGGGAAGGCCAAAAGGAATGTGTAAATCTCCTGAGGGAGATAAATCAGCCTTCCCGCCCAGGACCCAGCTCAAGGAAGACCCCAGGACATTCCAGTCAAAGAAGACCACTCCCAAAGTCTACTCCCCTTGGCAACGGGGCCCTAGCAACCGAGGTTGAAGCCCCATATGGGAGTAACTTGGGGGAGAAATCTATAAAAGCCGTCCTGACCAAAGGGACGGCGGCGCATGCTGCCTGGGCTCACATGTTGCATGCGCGCACGTGCTGCCTGGGCACAAATGTCGCCTGCGCGCGCATGCTGCCTGGGCTCACATGTTGCATGCGCGGCGCATGCTGCCTGGGCTCACATGTTGCATGCGCCCCATGCTGCCTGGGTACACATGTCGCGCCAAGCACATGCTGCCTGGGTACACATGTTGCCTGCGTGCACATGTGGTGCCTGAGCACGTGTGTTGCCCGCATCTCCCCTCTTGAGATGTGTACTCTCTCTCTTACTGGCTCTCCGCCTTTGGAGCAGCCCGCGTTCTCCCTTGAGCGCGTTACTCTCTCCTTTCTTTCTCTCCCTCCCCCTCACCTAAAACCTCCTTAATAAAACCTACTTTACTTCACTGCTCGTCGACTCCTGAAAATTCTTTTTCTGCGAGGAAGACAAGAACCTTGAGGCAGACCTGGGTAAGGCCTAGGACTGACTTTCCTTTCCTGCAAAGAGCAATTCCTCGCTCCAGCCTGAGTCCGTGGCTCCCCGAGAAACCTCGGGTGGTGGGGGATCAACTCCCGTGCCTAGAGATCAAGCGGACATCAGGCGTGGCTTGACGGCCACCTCGTGGGGCTGGTGGGGCTCAGGCCCACGCCGTGCAGGGGCTCATCGCAGACTTTATCAGTCCTTAGCCTGCCCAGCGGGTCCCGGGTGGCAGAGGTGGCTGGGGAGAAAGCGACCATTTCTCTCTCCTTCCTGCCTCACATAAGTCACCCGTGGGGTCCACCTGCAACAGGTGAGTCTCATCCGGCTGCTTCTGGGACCCCACAGAGGTGATGGGCCAACACCCAAAATCCATCTGTCCTCCTGGGGGCCTCATGGTCAGCTGAGCTAGGGTAGAGCTGTGTTCCAATTCCCCCAGCTGCGTCTGAGGCTCTGCATGCAATGGCTGGTCGCTCCAGGGCAGCTCCTGGGCGGGCTTCCAGGCTCAGACAAAATGGAGAGGGGAAGGGGCGACTCCAGCTCCATCTGACAAATTCCCAGTGTTTCCCGCTTCTGGGAGCTACCCACCTGGGCTTGAACTCGTTTTGCTCTGTTAATCTGGTCTTGAGGTCAGCGTCCCTCCCAGGTGGGCTCTGATGTGCTGCAACATCCGGACTCCTTTTTGCGTTAACATATTGGGTGACTCTGGCACCACGTTCAGCTGTGGACTCCTTTTGCGTTAGCCCCCGCATGGCCTTGTCCTCCAGCTTCTCCAATACTGATGCAGGTGGGCCCCACGGGTGGCTCATGTGAGGCCAGAAGGAGAGAGAGATGGTCACTTTCTCCCCCAGCCACCTCTGCTGCCCTGGACCCGCTGGGCAGGCTAAGTGATGTAGGCAGGCAGTCAGGGGGTCCCCACATGGCAATGAATTCTTGCCTAAGGCTAGCCAAAGTCATCTTCTGGAACCAGAAACCAAGACTTGGTGAGACCCATTAACCAACAACAGACCCTGAGGGAAGTTGGATCAACCTTTCTCTGCCCAGCCCTTAATCCGGCTACATTCCAGGACAGAAGATCCAGCAGGAACAGAGGTCAAGAAAAGGAGATTTTCAAAGAAGGTTCAGAGTCTTTCCGAGGGAAGATACCACATATAGTATTTTTGGACCCTTTGGGCAGAGGGTTTGTGTTCTTTATAGTGCTGGGTCACTGTGTTTTTAGGGTTTGAGAAACATCTTTCCTGTTTTCCCAAAGAAATAACCAAAGTGAAACCAAGTTATTCTGTTCCTGACACTCCCCCCCCCTTACCCCCACCCCGGTGCCGGTGAGGCTCCCTGTGAGCCAACAGCACAGGCGAAGTGAGGCCAGAAGTCCTGGTAGCCCAGGAACCAACAACCTGAACCTGCGTCCAGGCAAAGATTTTAACATCTTCATCACACCCTGTTCAACAACATCTATTGGATATTTTCCCAAGCAAGGCAGAGAATTTTAATACAGAAGCCAGATGTTTGTGGTTACTCTTGAACGGTTAAAATTTTTTTTTTGATTTGGCAGGAGGTTCAGAGTCTTTCTGAGGGAGGGGCATTTTTAGACCACCCGGTGAAAGGATAAGAAATAAAAAGAATAGTTTGTCTCAGATTTCCCCCACCACCACCCCTACAGCTATCAAAAAGGGCCAGCCCTCCACCCACCCTGGGTGTTGATGCCTCTCTACCCAGGATAAGGTAAGCAAGAGGTCTGTGGAAGGTGGGCAGGGCCAGGAAGTTGGCCTGGTGCACGTTCGAGACGTGCCAGGCCTGGATGGGCTCATGGAAGGCATTCCCACCTGGATGGACAGGTCAAGGGAGATGACCCTATATACGTGCAGGACGTGCCCTGCCTACTTGCTCATGTGACCACATAGGCTAAGGAGCAATATACCTTAAGTGGAGAGGCTAGAAATAAGATATTACAAACTAATTGGCTGTGTACTGGGCAGGCCCCTTTGTTTTTTTTTTTTTTTTTTGCTTTTTTGGGTCACACCCGGCAATGCTCAGGGGTTTCTCCTGGCTCTGCACTCAGGAATCACTCCTGGCGGCGCTCGGGGGACCATATGGGATGCCGGGGATCGAACCCAGGCCGGCATGAGCCGGCCGCGTGCAAGGCAAACGCCCTACCCGCTGGGCTATCGCCTCCAGCCCCTTGGGCAGGCCCCTTTGTAATGGGTAGAAAGAGCCTTAATAAGGGGCCTTCTGAGAAGGCTCAAGGTTCCTCCTGCCTGTTCAGACTTTCAAATGGGTGTGGGAGCTGGACCCTGGCAAGCCAGCACAATAAACTCTGCTTTGTTCATTGCATTCCTGTGTTTCTCTCTGTCTCTATTAATGGCTTCTGAACATGGAGAATTGAAAAAAAATGTGGGAAATAAATGACAGCCATTAGTTTTTCTTTTTCAGACTTTGTTGCTAATCTGCCCAGTACATGCTATTATTGGGATAGCTTTAATATATGTAAGCTTTGTCACTGAAAACAACAACAGGAGGAGGGACAGCACAGCGGGGAGGGTGTTTGCCTTGCACGTGGCCATCCTGGGTTTGATCTCCAGCATCCCATATGGTCTGGCTTGTTGCAAGGCTCTGCTCCATGAGGGCCTCCATTTTCCACATCCGGGGACTTCTCTCTCGTCAGAACTCCACCCAGCAGACCAGCCTATCACAGCCCAGCTCGCGCGGCCGCTTGCGCCACGCAGTTCATCAATAAATGCTGGACTTAGAGATGACTACAAGAGTATGCTACCCGTGTTGTATTTGATATGCCAAATACCAGTAACAATTATAGACCTCATTCCGAATGGATTGAGGCTCTTTTATGTTCCTGGAGCAAGCAGATGCCCTTGGGCTCTACTAGCATGAAACAGGACATATGGAGATGTTACTGGGGCCCGCTCGAGCAAATCGATGATGAACGGGAAGACAGTGACAGTGACAAGCTTTGTCACTAGGTATAAAACTAGTTTTGACCCTGAAAGCCTTAGTTATTCACAAATGTGAAATCTTTGCTGCTTCTTGGTAGTAATCTTTTGAGTATTTTAACTTTGCATTTTCTGTTTTCCTAATAAATTGGAATTCTAAAAATGGAATTTTTAATGTTTTCTGGATAATTCCTCACATAAAGTGGACTTTTGCCAAACTGATTTAATGCTTTTAAAGCAGTATACCATGCTAGTTAAGATAATAATTAGCAACTTGTTTCCAAACTTCTTGGAAGATCAGCCTGTATTGAGCTCTGTAGAATAAGGAAGTTAAATCTGTAGGGTGTGACTATAAGAAGTCTAAATGTGTATTTTACATAAAGATATCAGTGAAAAAAGAAAGAGCCCTGTTAAAGTAAAGCTGGTTTTGAATATAAAGGAATGTGTAGAAGGTATAAGTATGTTGAATAAAGAAATTATAAAACTCTTATCTGAAAAATTGCTTAGTACCTTTTTGGTGAAATTTATGGAAAATATTTTATTTTATTTCTTATAGATCTCATTCCCATGACCTGAAGGAATGGTTTGAGGTCTTTATGTTCCTGGAGCAAGCAGATGCCCTTGGGCTCTACTAGCATGAGACAGGACATATGGAGATGTTACTGGGGCCCACTCGAGTAAATCGATGATGAACGGGAAGACAGTGATACAGTGATATCTGAAAAATTGCTTAGTACCTTTTTGGTGAAATTTATGGAAAAGATCTTATTTATTTATTTATTTATTTGTTTGTTTGTTTGTTTATTTATTTATTTAGCTTTTTTTGGGTCACACCCGGCAATGCTTAGGAATTACTCCTGGCTCAGGGGTTACTCCTGGCTCTGCACTCAGGAATTACTCCTGGCGCTGCTCAGGAGACCATATGGGATGCTGGGGATCGAACCCAATTGGCTGCGTGCAAGGCAAATGCCCTCCCCGCTGTGCTATTGCTCTGGCCCGTGGAAAAGATTTTAGACAGATGGTATGGACTCCTGTTACAGTGCTCCTAGAAAATTGGTAATTAGGGTTTTGACATGGCCCCATTCACTCTCAATGCAACAGACATCTCTGAATGCAGCAGTTATGTGTTCCTAGGTCGAGAAATCAACATGATGAATGACCTAAAACCTGAGCTGCGCAGGAGGAAGAGAGTGGCATGGAATGCCTTCAAAGGCATCAAGTAATAGCTAAAAGGACAAAGAACCTCTGGCTCTGGGCACATCTCTTCGACTCCACTGTTCTCCCTGCATTAACATATGCCTCAGAGACCTGGGCCCTACCAAAGCAGGATGAGAATGCTATTCAGGTCTCCCAGAGAGGAATAGAAAGAGCTATGCTTGGAATATCATGCCTTACTCAAGTGAAAGAAGGAATCAAGTTCTGACCTCAATCGCTATTCTAGAATCAGGGACACTGTCTCATTTGCCAAGGCATCGAAAATCAGATGGGCTGGACATGTAATGCGATTTGGAGATGACTGCTGGACTAGAGTCATTACCGACTGGATCCCATGGGATGTCAAAAGATCACGTGGCCGCCCACCTACAAGATGGTCAGACTTCTTTGTCAAGACCCTGAAGGAATGGTTTGAGGCTCTTCATATTCCTGAATCAACCAGATGCCATTGGGCTACATTGGCACGTGATACGGTCCAATGGAAATGTTAGTGGCGCCCGCTCGAGCAAATCGATGAATAACGGGATTCATCGATCAAGTGATCAAGTGATCAAGTGATATGGAATTAAATGAGTTATACAGGATATTGTTAAGCTGTCTGTTCTATTTCTGTAGATCTTTATGTTTGTAAGTAGGTCCAACAGCAAATTGGTGTATTGCACATCATTGTGAGTCAAGTGAAATATATGCTTTTCTCTCTTTGCACCTTCAGTACGTTTTTGATGTTTCATGGCACTGTATTGGTTTACATGAACTCAGACAAAATATTTCCTCTCTGTAATAGGGCCTAGCCCTCATGCAGACAGGAAAGCCAGTTATGGGATCCCAAGGCCCTCTTCCAGGGAAAACAGGAGTCAAAGGGATTGGTCTAAATGACAGGAGCAGGTAGTTATAACAGGTAGTTACAAGGATCCTACAAACCTCAGGGAAAATCTAGAGGCAGGCCAGCTCAAGGAAGAACTGAAAATCATCTCTGCTGTGAAGAACGAGGAATCTGCCAATCTGTGGTGACTGCCTGGGACATGCAAATAGGACGGCTACTGCAGTAGGGGAACGACTTCAGCTCCAAAGAGGGGTGTGGTCACTCTCTGCTCTTGAAACCCAGTAAAAGAGGCCTGAGGCCACCTGTAGCTCATCATAGAACCTGATCTTCATGTTATGGCCACGCCTGGGGTAGCCCTGACGTGACAGGTAAAGATATTAAAATACGGGCCGGGCCGGAGCGATAGCCCAGCGGGTAGGGCGTTTGCCTTGCACACGGCCGGCCCGTGCTGACCTCGGTTCCCATATGGTCCCAGCTTCCCATATGGTCCCCAAGCACTGCCAGGAGTAATTCCTGAGTGCAGAGCCAGGAGAAACCCCTGAGCATTGCCAGATGTGACCCAAAAAGCAAAAAAGAAATAAAATAAAATAAAATCACTTGATCACTTGATCACTTGAATCCCGTTATTCATCGATTTGCTCGAGCGGGCGCCAGTAACATTTCCATTGGACCCTATCACGTGCCAATGTAGCCCAATGGCATCTGGTTGATTCAGGAATATGAAGAGCCTCAAACCGTTCCTTCAGGGTCTTAACAAGGAAGTCTGACCATCTTGTAGGTGGGCGGCCACGTGATCTTTTGACATCCCGTGGGATCCAGTCGGTAACGGCTCTAGTCCAGCGGTTGTCTCCAAATCACATCACATGTCCAGCCCATCTTATTTTCGATTAAAATACCATCATTAGTGTTTTCCTGCTCTGTCTTAGCCAATCCCCAGGACTTCTTAGTAGTAATAGGGTAACCTAAGTGGAGAGTTCTCCAGTCTTTCTGTGTTTATGCAAAAGAACAAGTCAGGTTTATTAAGTCTTTTGGCAAGTTTAAATTGAAGGTGGACAGAAAATCATGCCCCTATAACTTTTGTAAAAATCAGATTCTAGCTTTACAAAAAGTAATTGAATAAATGTACCCCAATAGGCTTGATTTAAAAGGTACCCTTGGGTAATCCAGATAGAACTTGTTTTACTGGCTGTAGGTAATCAGCATAGTCTAGAAGAGATATACATGCTGTTTCTAGTCTGACCAGGAACATCAGCAAAAAGGCAAACACGCTCTTAAGTCTGCTAATAGGCCAAGGATCTTCAAGTTAGCATCCAAAATTGGTTAAGTGTTCATTCTTAGTTCTATAAGCGCATACATTCATTTGGAGAGAATAAGGATTTTAACAGCTTTTAATTCTTTTTTTGCTTTTTGGGTTACACCCAGCAATGCTCAGGGATTACTCCTGGCTCTGCACTCAGGAATTACTCCTGGCGGTGCTTGGGGGACCATATGGGATGCTGGGGATCGAGCCTAGTCAGCAAGGCAAATGCCCTACCCACTAGACTATTGCTCAGGCCCCCAACAGCTTTTAATTCTTGGACCACCATGGCACCAGTACCTCATCCAGTGAATATTCCCTCTAAGCCAGAATACTCTGTGAAAGAGGAACAGTGGGTGTTGGATTTAATAACATTAGTGAATAACAATCCTCTTTGGGAAGGGACTGAACAGGGCAGTTAAGAGTAACTCAGAACTGTACTTCATATGCCATAAATAAATCTTAAGAATTGGCAACTTGACTTCATGCAAATGCTCAAATGTTCAGGGTATAGTTATCAATTGGGTCCTATTAACACCTTCAGTGGAAGGGCTGAGGCTTTTCTTTTGTTTTAATTTAAAATAATTTTATTATACCACCTTTAGATATACAATTAAAAGATGTTCATGTTTGAGTCTTGGTTCCACAGTGTTCCAACACCCATCCCTCCACCGGTGCCCATCTCCCATCACCAATGTCCCCACTTCCTTCCCCACCCAGCCTGCCTCCATGGCAGGCTCTACATCTCCTTTCTCTCCTTCTCTCTCTCTCTCTCTGTCTGTCTCCCCCCTCTCTCCTTCTCGCTTCCCCCTCCTACACATTGTGGATTTCAGTACATTCCAGGACATGATTGGTTCCACTAGTTTGAAGTACTGCACTGCCGCTTGCTGCCAGCGACTTAGGGAGAGCCAGATGGCAGCTCTCCGCAGTGAGTCTCTGCATGCATGATATGGGTCAAGACTTTTCTATGTTGTAAAAAGAGCCAGAGAGGTGGCTTGTATTTTTTCAATTAGAAAAATCTGGACACAGTATGTTTGCTTCTGTTTGTGTTACCTTAACAATTTGTGTTTTCTAAAACAACAAACTGTTCTGCCCTCACTAGGTTAAAGAAAGTCTATTTTACTCTTTCAGGTTCTAACCGTTCCAGAGGAATGTTCCTTAGCCTAATTGATCTGGTCTTTGTCTTGCAGATGATGAAAGTCTCAAAAACCCAACTTTCCTTCATGCCTGGGTCCCATTTAAACTAAGGTAGTGGGGTTTCACCCTTGTAGGCAGGGTCTACAAGCCCTTTTGTCAGCAGGAAGTGAATACTTAAGACAGACCTTTGGACCAGTTTCCCCTTAAAGATTTAAGGGGGTGAAATCTCTAGGGGGAGTGATGTAGGCAGGCAGACGAGGGGGCCCCACATGGCAATGAATTCTTGTCCTAAGGCTGTCCAGAGCCACCTTTTGGAACCAGGGATGAAGACTTGAGGAGATCCATTAACCAACAACAAACCCTGAGGGAGCTGGATCAACCTTTCTCTGCCCAGCCCTTAATCCGGCTACATTCCAGAACAGAAGATCCAGCAGGGACAGAGGTCAAGAAAAGGAGATTTTCAAAGAAGACCACTCCCAAAGTCCACTACCCTTGGCAACGGCCCTAGCAACCTAGGTTGACGCTCCATATGGGAGTAGCTTGGGGAGAAATCTATAAAAGCCGTCCTGACCAAAGGACAATGCACACATGCTGCATGGACACACATGCTGCCTGAGCCCATGTGGCCGAGCATATGTGGTGCCCAAGCATGTATGTGCCCACATCTCCCCTCTTGAGACTCTCTCTCTTACTTTCCCTCCTCCTTCCCTTCCCTTGATCACTTGAATCCGTTATTCATCGATTTGCTCGAGCGGGCACCAGTAACATTTCCGTTGGACCCTATCACATGCCAATGTAGCCCAATGGCATCTGGTTGATTCAGGAATATTTTAGTCCTTCGGCAGAGCAGAAACCAGCTTTACCCGTTGAACCCCAACTTCCAACCCGAGTCCACCATCCCGATGGAGCCTCAGAGGAGCCCAGAAACCCCACACCTTGCTGGCAGCGATCTTCACAATCCACACTCCACAGCTGGTAAGATGTCCACCCAGCAGATTAATCCAGCCTCCAGCCTGCAGATTAATCCAGTCTCCAGCCCGGCTTGTCAGAAACCCATCCTACAAGGACCCACCCTGCAGAGACCCGCCCTTCAGAGGAGAGTATTTCAAGCCCAGGAATGCTTGAGCCTAAGACACAGATACACCCGGCAGAGCAGAAACCAGCTTTCCCGTTGCACACGGTAGCTCGCGCGGCGCGTGATTTACCTCCAAATTACTGTAAATATTCTACTCACCCCTCTGAGAGAGCCCCACAAAGTAATGAGAATATAGCGCCCGCATGGCAGAGCCTGGCAAGCTGTCCGATGCGTGTTCGATATGCCAAATCCAGTAACAGAAATGTTTATTTTCTTGATAAAAAATTTCCCTTCCCTAAAACCTCCTTCATAAAACCTGTTTTACTTCACTGCTCAGTCGACTCCTGAAAATTCTTTTTCTGTGAGGAAGACAAGAACCCTAGGGACACCCTGGGTAAAACCTAGGACTGACTTTTCCTTTCCTGCAAAGAGCATTTCCTCGCTCCAGCCTGAGTCTGTGGCTCCAGAAAAATCCTGGGTGGTGGGAATCAACTCCATTGCCTAGAGAGCAAGAGGACATCAGGTGTGGTGATGGCCGACTCGTGGGGCTGGTGGGGCTCAGGCCAATGCCATGCAGGGGCTCGTCGAAGACTTAGTCCTTACCCTGCCCAGAGGGTCTCGGGCAGCAGAGGTGGCTGGGGAGAAATCAACCATCTCTCTCCCTTCTGGCCTCACATAAACCACCATTAAGGTTCACCTGCATTAGGAGCAGTGGACGGTGTTCTTTGGTTTTCCTTTCCTGGGCTTTGCTCCTGCTGGAGCTTCTCTCAGGGAGGGTCCAGCCTTCTGCGTCTGTTCTGGCACCAGGTAAAGTTCTCTTCTGGCCTCAGTTCCTGTGCTCACTGCGTGGGCCTTTAGCACCCTTGGGACTATCGGTTTTTATCACCTCCCAGAAACCCCATTGCCATGGGGCCTTCCCTGTTCCCTGCCTGCCTTAGTAGCTTCACGGTAGTGGACATCTCCATGGACGTCTCCATCCTGTCGGTGCGGGCTCTGTGGTGGCTTCTCCTGGCTGCACCTAACGGAGAAGACAATGGTTAAACCTCAAAGAAGAGCTGCGAGAATTGCCCTGACGGATGCGAGATGTTTTAATGGACCGAGGCCTGGTGTAGCACCAGCCATGACTGAAAGCACTCTGCTTATGAGAGAAAGTGGGTGTCCAGGGCGCAGGTAGAGGCACCTGAGGCCATGGAGAGATCTGCAGGGCGTGACACTCGCAGGATTCCTTGTCGCAGCCCTGGAATTCCTGGAGCCCCTCTCGGACAGCAGCAGGCCTGGAGCCAGCCTGGAAACGACCTAACCACACATTCCACCCTCCCACTCTCTCTCTCACACACACACACACACACACACACACACTCACACATACACACATGCACTCACACACACGCACACACTCACACACTCTCTCTCACACACACACACACACACACACGCTTACACACAGTCACTCTCTCTCTCACACACACACTCACACATACACACGCACACTCACACTCTCTCTCACACACACACTCACACATACACACACTCACACACACGCTTACACACAGTCACTCTCTCTCACACACACACACTCACACATACACACACACTCACACTCTCTCTCTCTCACACACACACACTCACACATACACACACACTCACACACCGCTTACACACACTCTCTCTCTCTCTCTCTCTCTCTCACACACACACACACAGACCCCTGACCCTCTCCAGGAGCCCCTCAGGAAAGCTGTTTCCCTTGATTCCCCTCCTGGACTCCGTGGAGCCCGTTTCCGGACCTTTAGGAAAATATCAAACATTTCTTGTTGCAAACACTGTATATCATGAGCATTTCATTGATTTAGTAAATATGTTCTAGTTAACTCCCCAACTACTTCATTATAGGTTTCTGGAATTACACGAAATTGTGTAAAATTTCAATCACATTTCCCTTGAGCTGTCTCCTGTGCTGCTGTAATGAGTGAAGCCAGCGCTTCCAAGGATCTACCGCCAGAGGGCGCCAAGGGACAGAGAGACCGACCCAGAGACATCGGGGCAGGGGATAAGGGTAAAGTCTGTCCAAGAACCAAACACCCTCAGAATCTTCTCCCCTGCCCAGCCAGCCCTCAGGGGGTTCCCTGGAACACAGAAGAGGAAGATTCAAAGTTAACCTGCAAAGTGGCCTGAGCGATATCACAGCGGGTAGGGGCGTTCGTCTTGCACGAGGCCAGCCGGCTTCTATCCCAGGCATCCCATATACGGTCCCTGAGTGCAGAGCCAGGAGGAGTAAGCCCTGAGAATCGTTGGGTGTGATCCAAAAAAGCAAAACAAACTAAAAAAAAAGAAAATCAAAGTGCACCTGCAAGGTCCTTTCCAGCAAACCACCAACTGTGGCCGCGAGGGCCAGAGCTCAGGTCTGTTTGCTCTCCCTAGGCCAGGAGTTTTCGCCACATGAAAGCGCAGGTTTAGCAGAGCCTGGAAACCGGCATTCACAGCCCCCATTAGCCGAGCCTGTAGCCAGGCCTGTGAGTCCCCCACAGGGAATCTCCTGGCTGGGTGCCCGGGTGCTGGCGGCTCAGCTCCCACCTGGACTTTGGGTGCAGCCCCAAGCTTTGAGACCCCCAATCGGGCTGTCCTTCATGCACACTCGCCACCCCTCCGGCATCCGGCACCCCTCACTTACCTCATGAGGTGAGAGGCAGCAGGAGACGAGCCTTTGTCTCTACCTGGGTCAGAGGAGATGCTTCAGGAAGCCGAGGAAGCCACAGTGAGGGGCAAGTGTGCGGGTGGGGCTCTTCCGGCAGGGCCTCTGGTTCCTAAAATCGGGCTGAGGGGATTATTATCAATAACTGTCATTGGTTTTGTTAGATTCCTTTTCACTGTCACTGTCACTGTCTTCCCGTTCATCATCGATTTGCTCGAGCGGGCACCAGTAACATCTCCATATGTCCTGTCTCATACAAGTAGAGCCCAAGGACACCTGCTTGCTCCAGGAACATAAAGAGCCTCAAACCATTCCATCAGATAATGGGAATGAGGTCCATAATTGTTACTAGTATTTGTCATATCAAATACGACACGGGTAGCTTGCCAGGCTCTGCCGTGTAGGTAGCATACTCTTGTAGTCATCTCAAAATCCAGCATTTATTGATGAACCGCGGGGCCTCTCGAGTTGGGCTGTGATAGGCTGATCTGCTGGGTGGAGTTCTGATGAGGGGGAAGTCCGGATGTGGAAAATGGAGGTCCTCATGGAGTGGGGGGGTCATCTGGCTTGTTGTGAGGCTCTGCTGGGGTGGCAGGCCAGGGCTGGAACCTGCCATTCCTCCTGGGCGCCTCATAGCAGCTGGGCACAGGGAGAGCCAGTAGCAGCTCTGCCCCATGTCTGTCATGTCCCTGCAGATAAGATTCCTTTTACTCCCCATTTTTTTTATATTATACTACCGTGAGATATTCAATTACAAAGATATTCATGTTTGGGTTTCAGTCATACAGTGTTCCAGCACCCATCCCTCCACCAGTGCCCATTTCCCACTGTTAGGGTCGAGGCGCCGATCACTCACCAAGGAGGACTCCAGACAGGCTTATGCAAAAGCAAAGGGTTTATTTAAGCCAGCTAGCTGAGGTCAAGCTCTCAGGCACAGGCACGCAGGCCAAGAAGACCCCAAGTAAGGGAAGCTTTAGGTTATATAGCCACTATTCACGATATAACCTGCGCAAACTTAAAGAACATGATTCAAAGAACGGCATTGCTCAAGTCTCACAGACAACTTGTATTGTTATGTCCCTGGATTTCCTAAACATCAGTATTTCCTGCGTGCACCCGAAAGCGGTTTCTATATAACAGGAGGGGCAGTGAAACTGTTACTTTTCAAGGTGCTGGGTTGAGCCTGCTGGAACGTTCTTCCCAAGGCCGGATGCGGGGTGTGTGATGATGAGCCCTCGGTGACTTTCCACAGCAACATGAGGGCCTTTTGGCTCATTGACCCTGCCTGCCGTTTTGCTCACCTAACACCACCAATGTCCCCTGATTCCCTCCCCCTCCCCCAACCTGCCCTTACCCTATAGCAGACACTTTGCCTCCTCTCTTTCTGTCTCTCTCTCTCTCTCTCTGTGTCTCTCTCTCTCTCTCTCTCTCTCTCCCCCTACTCTTACACATTGAGGCTTGCAATACATATAGAGTTTATCATGTATATCCCTTTGCCTACATTCAATGCTCAGTTCTAGACTGGTATTATCATTTCTAACAATTATTAGTACACTGTTCTCTTGTCTGTCTTCCCTAACCTCTGATGCCTACACACTTGCGGTAGATTCCACCCACTGACAAGACCTCCTGCATTAGATTCCTTTTTGCTCTTTAGGTTTTTTTTGCGGTTTGGGGGATTGAACGTGGGGTCTCCACACATGCAGTTTCTGAGCTCTGTAGAAACTGATACTGCAACAGAACACCTGTCTACTCTCCCCTGCTCTCCCCGCTCTCCTCCATTCTCCACTTGCCACCGCTCCTCACAGCTCTCCTCCCTCAGGCTCTCCGCCTCTCTGCTCCTGCCAGCTCAGGCCAGCTCTCCGCTTTCCGCTCTCCACTCTTGCAGGCTCTTTCCCTCTGCATCAGGTGGGCAGTGTGCCCAGATAAGGGGCCCGGTATAGTAGGCCACACAAAGTCTGGCAAGGGCAGATGCAGGTTCAGGCTGGGCTTGGAGGCCCAGGGTTCAGGCAGCGCCCAGGAGGCTGGGAACGCGTGTACACGGGATAGAGCTAGCTGTTAAGGAACAGGAACAGGACCTGTCTGTCATTCATGACAGTGGTGTAGACTACATGGAACAGGACAGGGAAGTTGTACACTGGACCAGGCTGTGTTGAAGACAGGACCAGAACATCGCTCACAGGTAATAGAGAGACCTGGACATGCGGGGAGGGACCTGGGACCATGTGCACAATAAACTAACTTTCCTTCACCTGGCTTTTGTAGAGTTTTGGATGCGAATCTTTTATGCAGTTCTTAAGAGTCCTCTAGCAGTGCCGGAGCGATAGCACAGCAGGTAGAACGTTTGCCTTGCACGCGGCCAACCCAGGTTCGATCCCGGCATCCCATATGGTCCCCCAAAGAAGAATCCTCTAGCAAGGAAAATCCACTTTCGCATGAACATATTTGGCGACCCAGATGGGACGTTCAACTACTGACTCCTTTTGCGTTAACATATTGGGTGACTCTGGCAGCACGTTCAGCTGTGGACTCCTTTTGCGTTAGCCCCGCATGGCCTTGTCCTCCAGCTTCTCCAATACTGATGCAGGTGGGCCCCATGGGTGGCTCATGTGAGGCCAGAAGGAGAGAGAGATGGTCACTTTCTCCCCAGCCACCTCTGCCCCCTGGACCCGCTGGGCAGGCTAAGTGATGTAGGCAGGCAGTCAGGGGATCCCCACATGGCAATGAATTCTTGCCTAAGGCTGGCCAAAGTCACCTTCTGGAACCAGAAACCAAGACTTGGTGAGACCCATTAACCAACAACAGACCCTGAGGGAAGTTGGATCAACCTTTCTCTGCCCAGCCCTTAATCCGGCTACATTCCAGGACAGAAGATCCAGCAGGGACAGAGGTCAAAAAAAGGAGATTTTCAAAGAAGACCACTCCCAAAGTCTACTCCCCTTGGCAACTGCCCTAGCAGCCTAGGTTTAAGCCCCATATGGGGGTAGCTTGGGGAGAAATCTATAAAAGCCGTCCTGACCAAAGGAAGGTGCGCACATGCAGCCTGAGCCCATGTGACCGAGCACATGTGGTGCCCCAGCACGTCTTTCAGCCCCCATCTCCCCACTTGGGATGTGTACTCTCTCTCTCACTTTCCCTCCTCCTTCCCTTTCCTAAAATCTCCTTAATAAAACCTGTGTTACTTCACTGCTCGTCGACTCCTGAAAAATTCTTTTTCTAGATCCAGAAGGAAGGAAGGAAGGAAGATGGGAGGAAAGAAGGAAGGAAATAAGGGAGGGAGGGAGGAAGGGAGGAAGGAAGGAAGAAGGAAGAAAGAATGAATGAATGGAGGAAGGAGAAGTAAACATAAGAAAATTCAAGAGAGCGAGCGAGAAGAAAAAGTGCCTGCTATAGAGGCAGGCTGGGGGAAGTGGAAGAGGGAATGTGGGGACATTGGTGGTGGAAATAGGGCACTGGTGAGGGACATGCGCTGGAACACTGTATGACTGAAACCCAATCATGAGTATCTTTGTAACTGCATATAATAAAAACAAACAAACAAACAAATAAATGGGGAAAAGTCCCCAAGTCTTAAAAAAAAAATTCTTTTTCTGCGAGGAAGACAAGAACCCTGAGGAAACCCTGGGTAAGGCCTAGGACTGACTTTCCTTTCCTGCAAAGAGCAATTCCTCGCTCCAGCCTGAGTCTGTGGCTCCCCGAGAAACCTCGGGTGGTGGGGATCAACTCCCGTGCCTAGAGATAAAGCAGACATCAGGTGTGGCTTGACGGCACCTCGTGGGGCTGGTGGGGCTCAGGTCCACACCATACAGGGGGCTCATCGCAGACTTTATCAGTCCTTAGCCTGCCCAACGGGTCCCAGTGGAGAGAGGCAGCTGGGGAGAAAGTGACCATCTCTCCCCTTCCCGCCTCACATAAGCCACCCGTGAAGTCCACCTGCATCATTTGGACGGATAAAAGGCAAGTCAGTCCTAGGCCCCTCAGACCCAGGAGTTCATCCCCAGCCGGCCCCCTCAGATGCAGGAGTCCATCCCCAGCCTCCTCCCTCAGACCCAGGAGTCCATCCCCAGCCTCCTCCCTCAGACCCAGGAGTCTATCCCCAGCCTCCTCCCTCAGACCCAGGAGTCCATCCCCAGCCTCCTCCCTCAGACTCAGGGGTCCAGCCCCATCCCCTCCTCCCTCAGACCCAGGAGTTCATCCCCAGCCTCCTACCTCAGACCCAGGAGTCCACCCCAGCCTCCCTCCTCAGACCCAGGAGTCCATCCCCAGCCTCCTCCCTCAGACCCAGGAGTTCATCCCCAGTCAACCCCCTCAGACTCAGGAGTCCATCCCCAGCCTCCCTCCTAAGACCCAGGAGTCCATCCCCAGCCTCCCTCCTAAGACCAAGGAGTCTATCCCCAGCCTCCCCCTCAGACCCAGGAGTCCATTCCCAGCCTCCTCCCTCAGACCCAGGAGTCCATCGCCAGCCTCCCCCCATCAGACCCGGATCAGCCCCAGGACTCACGTGCTCCAGTCACAACTCTTGGGCTCCAGGTTGCTGCGGGCATCACAGGTCAGGCTGGTCTCCCTCTGGCCCTGCTGCCCGGTGTCCTCATAGAGAGAGATGGAGACCTGGGGGCGTCTGGGGAGGGGACAGGGATGGGCTCAAGGACAGCATCTTCAAGGGGCCCACAGTCATGGGGGGCTTAGGTCCCACAGGTACAGCAGAGACGGAAGGCCAGGAGGAGGGATATGGGTCCCTGAGGGAAGGGGAGCCTGAGATGGGAGGCAGCAGGGCACAGAGGAGTCAGGGCAATTCCCCCCAGTTCCTGGGCAGCACGTGAGGGGCGCTGTGGCCAGTGGGAAAGGCTGCGACCCTCTGCACACACAAGTTCATCCAATGCTCTGACAAGTCCTGCAGGGCAGACCAGAGTGTCCTGCCTTCTGCCGCTCGTCCCCCCGCCCCCAACTGAGCAGGAATGTCACATGGAGACGGGAGATTCTGGGAATGTCACATGGAGATGGGAGATTCTGGGAATGCCACATGGAGACGGGAGATTCTGGGAATGTCACATGGAGACGGGAGATTCTAGGAATGTCATATGGGAATGGGAGACTCTAGGAATGTCCCATGGAGATGGAAGATTCTAGGAATGTCACATGGAGACGGGAGATTCTGGGAATGTCACATGGAGACGGGAGATTCTGGAAATGTCACGTGGAGTTCACGTGGAGACGGGAGATTCTGGGAATGTCACATGGAGACGGGAGATTCTAGGAATGTCCCATGGAAATGGGAGATTCTAGGAATGTCACATGGAGACGGAAGATTCTAGGAATGTTCCATGGAGACGGGAGATTCTAAGAATGTCCCATGGAGACGGGAGGTTCTAGGAATGTCCCAATGGAGATGGGAGATTCTAGGAATGCTACATGGAGACGGGAGATTCTAGGAATGTCCCATGGAGATGGAAGATTCTGGGAATGTCACATGGGGACGGGAGATTCTGGGAATGTCCCATGGAGATGGGAGATTCTGGGAATGTCACATGGGGACGGGAGATTCTGGGAATGTCACATGGAGACGGGAGATTCTAGGAATGTCCCATGGAGATGGGAGATTCTGGGAATGTCACATAGGGATGGGAGATTCTGGGAATGTCCCATGGAGACGGGAGATTCTGGAATGTCACATGGCGATGGGAGCCTCTGACCCAGAGTGGGGTTCTGGGTGGGGGCAGGTGAGGCAGTCATGGAGCTCCCTGCCTCTCTCACACCAGTGACAACACCCCAGGGCCCAGTGCAGACAGAGCCTGAGAGAATCAGTGTAGCCAGTGAGCGGACGTGTGGAGTATGCAGTATAGACGGTGCCCAGCAGTGCTGAGCAGATGCTCCCAATGGGTCCAGTGTAGATGGTTTGGGGGAGTCACAGTAGAAAAGGTGGATCACAGCCCAGGGGCCGGGCTGATTGGGGGATGGAGTAACTAGAAACAGAGCATGTCTGGGGAGTGGGAGAGACAGGCAGTGAGCGGGTGTATACAGCACTGGGCTGGGCTAGTGTAGACAGGAGTCTGGAGCCTCATGTCCACACAGCCTGCCTCCTGCCACTGTGTCCATGGAGCATTGACAAAAGAACACAAAGATATGGCTCCCATAACACACAGAAGCAGAATGAGTGACTGAGCGCAGACGAGAGCGGGAGGTTCTGTGGCTGATGCCGTGAGGCAACCGAGCAATAAGGACGATTCACGCTGGAAACTCCGGGTCTTCTGCTCTGACGCCTTCACTGTCTTTATTCCCAACTGGGCTGGGGAGGATGCAGCCCTCTCTGCTGCTCCGTGGGCAGTGCCCGGAGCGTGTGGGGACACGGGCACCCCTGAGCAGCAGATCTGGGGTACAGGAGACCCCCTGCGGGTGTGTGTGTGTGTGTGTGTGTGTGTGTGTGTGTGTGTGTGTGTGTGTGTGTGTGTGTGTGTGTGTGTACACTTGCAGGATGTGCACACGTGAGGACCGCTTAAGACAGGGGCCTGCTCTAACCCACATCTGCTTACTGGGGCCCTGAATGGGGGGCACTAGCGGAGTAAGGCTGCGGGGGAGCCCCATGCAGATGGTGTTGGGGCCTGACCGCTGCTGTAGACTGTGGATAGTGCTGTGTGGTACAGGGAGTCGTGTAGACCGGTAGTTTTAACCCTTTTGTATATTCAGATACTCCAGATCTCCAGCATTCCATATGGTCCCAGAGCACCTCCAGGAGTAATTCCTGAGTCAGAGCCAGGAGGAACCCCTAAGCATAGTTGGGTGTGACCCATAAAGCCAAGTTTAAAAAAAAGAGTAAGATCTCAGCACTGCTGGGTGTGGCAAAAATAAAAATCAAACCTGCAGCTTTGATTAATGGTCTCACTAGGGATTTCTACATACTAACTGTATTGGGGAGACAGTCTGCCAGAAGTCCCTGTGTATCTGTTAACAGGCAGTATCCATCAGACCTTCCTTCGCATATCCTTAGATCTACCTTCTGCCATCATCTCCCCCTTTTCTGTTAAGGCTTCAATTTCGCCAACAGAACAAACTGAGAGACCTGTAGCACCTTTTCTTATAGTGTTTGAACTTACAATATAAGACCAAGGACAGCTGTATCCAAAATAAGCACTCCCAAACCTGCAGTTCCTCCTAAGTCCCTTTAAGCTAATAGTGGGGTTAATAAAGCCAATGCCATAAGCCAAATCTTGCCAAAAGTAAGCAGTAGTAACATCAGAAAGATGATTAGAAAAATATCATGAATCTTGCTTTGTACATTTACAATTTTAGCCATAATATTCTTTTTTTTTTTGAAGTTTTTATAGATTTTATTAAGGAGGTTTTAGGAAAAGGGGAGGAGGAAGGAAAGTAAGAGAGAGAGTACACATCTCAAGAGGGAGATGAGGGGCAACACACGTGCTCAGGCACCACATGTGCTCGGCTACAAGGGGCTCAGGCAGCATGTGTGTCCATGCAGCATGTGTGCCAAGCCATAATATTCTTATTTGTTAACAATTAACAAATGTTTTCTAACCTTATTTCAATGAAATTTAATTTGTTATAAAATACAGGTAATAAAGAAAGAAGAAATATTCCAATCATATTTCAAAGACAGTTGTCTTTGTAGGCTACCAATGGATCACCAAACAAAGTCACAGTCTGAGTCATATTAGCCAGTTCGGCCTGCAGATCAGTATTGATCTGCCTTTGAGCAGTCCAGAGTCTTTGAGAATTTTCATGCCATTTGTGCGCAAACTCAATAGTCTGTGTTTCTTTTTCTTCATCAGTTCTTCAGCTACAATAGCAGATGCAGTCACTTCAATGATGCTCAAAACAGCAGCAATCAGTAGATTGATGAATCTCTTGGTATGCTTAGAGACGTGAGTAATCAACTGATGAAGAAGTCCAATGGTCAGGTTCTCCTCCCATGGCTGGGCACGTCACAGGCATCCAGATTCCTACTCGAGCTGAGAAAATACAAACTTTCTCCGGTGTTTAGTTTTTAAAGCAGAATCAACACAAGTATACATGGAACACTTGGTACAGGAGATAGTACCTTCAAAAGAATTTCAAATTATTTTGCCTTTAAGTATTACAAAGTGAAGGAGAATACACACCTTTATCGGTTATGTATGATTTTTATAAAAAAAATTACCTGTTCGGTGTTACTATTTTTATTATGACTTCCTTCCCAGACTGAGAGTTCATGAAATTCAGAGCTGATTTTCCACAGATGTATCTGTTTTGGAAAATCCTAATTGAAAAAGGCGCAAGTGGTGCAAGCTCTTCATTTCCCCATAGATAGAATTATGGGAAGATGTTTCTCTCTTACTTATATTTATAAACAGGGAATAACATCCTGCCATGAGACTGTTCGTAGTAGGGAAGGATTGGGTATTTATGCCCAATAAGTATAATTGGAACTGGCATTAGTTAATACACTTAAGATGACTAGTACAGCTAGATAAAATGTGATTGGAGTTAATTTTATGCTTGTGATAGATATCACCTTCTTTAGTTGTGCCAATTTTTTTGGCAGTCCTTCCAGTATTGCAACTGGGCTTTATCCTTCTCCTTTCCGATCGGGCTGGCCTTGCAGGCGTTTCTTTTGGTCTGGGATTATCTGCATCATCTTCATTTGGAAATCTTGGGATGTCTCCTCCTGTTGTTTTTCCGGTTGTTTTACATGAAAGATTTTGAGCCTTTTAGTCGGACACCAGAATTGCTCCTTATCTGTGGAGATAAAAGCAAACCCTCGCCCCATCTTTCTACCCAACCTGGTAACCATTCGCCAGACACAATGTCTTTATATAAGATTTTTTTGTTTGACTTGTTTTGTGGTTTTATTTGTCACTGTAATTTCATTTTTTGGAGACCTCCAATGTTTTTCAGCTGCAGTTTCATTATCTGCAATGTCCAAAAAATTTAAAGTAAACAATGCTCTTGCAATTCGTTGCTTGGGAGAATTCAGATATACTCCCTTTCTCTGTCTATAAAGCATTTCTTTTTAGAGTACGATTTGCTCGTTCAATAGTTTGACCAGTACTATTATAGGGAATACCTGTAATATGAGTAATAGAATAAGCTGCATAAAAGACTTCAACTTTGCTGAATTATATGCTAGAGCGTTATCTGTTTTTATAGTATGAGGAATGCCCATTACAGAAAAAGCTTCTAGCAGGTGAGTTATGACTGCGTCAGCTCTTTCAGATGGGGCGGCTGTAGCCCACTGGAAATGAGAATAAGTATCTATAGAATGATGTATATATTTGGTTTTACCAAAAGAAGGTATAATCATAACATCCATTTGCCAGATATGATTAACTGTCAACCCTCTGGGGTTGGTTCCAAGAGGCAAATGTGGTATATTAATTGCCTGACGCATAGAGCACTGTTTTATTATGGCTTTTGCTTGAGACCAAGGAAGTGCAAACTTATTTCTTAATGCATGAGCATTTTGATGATACAAACTATGGGACGCTCCGCAGTTGCTACTAAAGCCACAAGTTTATCAGCTCAATCATTGCCACGTGTTAAAGGACCAGGCAAATTAGTGTGAGCCCTTATGTGGACAATATATAAAGGATGAATACGAGCACGAAGCAATTGCTGCAATGTGGCAAACAATGTTAAGAGTCCAGACTGTTTTAAAGGTAAAGAGACAGTATAAATATTTTGTACAGTCCAAGGTGAGTTGTGGGACGCCCTCTACCGCCCGCGGTGAAGAACGACCACAACAGGATTCTTCTTAGAACACGATTTACTGGAGCTCCTGAAGTTTGAAACTTAAAATGGCGAAAGGAACCCGACCTCTGCGCAAGCTGCCTTTATACAGCGCTGGTCGGCGTGCCCATTTCCCATTGGCTGGCGCAAATGGTGGGGGTCGACGTGTCCACTTCCCATTGTCCGGCGCAGGTCGTGCGGCTCATACGAGCTTGTACGAGTTGATGAAACATGCCCTAATTGGACCAAAGCCCTAAATCACACCACGCCAAGGAACCTGCGCATGCGCAGGACACAGGACCCCGCGCATGCCGAAATACAGGGAGGGAAGGCAACGTGGCAGTGGGCGGAGTCAGTAACAGCTAAAGAGGCACCCGTGCTAGGCAAAATAACTTCTAGCACAAAATGGAGCCCAACATCTCCCCCTTTTTGTCTTTATAAAGACACCTAGGCATCTACCCGATCAAGGCCAATACTTCTTCAGCACCAGCCAATCGAGGGTGGTTGCCTGGAGAAAGAGACAACAGCGTTACACCTTTCCTTGTGCAATGGCACTAAGCCTAAGGAGTGCAAAGACTGTAATGTGCTATTGAACATGTCTTACAGGGTGCAATGGCAAAAGACCTCCTGGTGCCAAGACCATGTTCAAAGATCTCTCTTGAGGCTAGCAAGCCAAACCTGGGGAAATGCGCCTTGCTCCAAGGCTGCCATAGCCTGTATGATTACAGCTTTATCCTGGGCATGATGTGCTCTAAGTTTGTGTAACAACCAGAGGCAAAGGAACACACCAGCACAGCAAATTACACCAAAAATTCCCACCCCTACCCATTCCTTAAAGAAGTTAAAGGCAGAAAACATCCACTCAGTAAAATCCCGAGGGTAATGGATTCAACTTGGGTGGCGTTAAGAGCAACAATGTCCATCAATTGCTGATATAACAATTCCTCCATCTCCTGCGACCAACTGCCAGCAAGATATTTCACAATCATTTTGCTTTCGTTGTTTAACTTTTCATATTGGCACTGGCATCGGCCATGTCCTGGTTATCACCCAAAGTCATTCCTTCTTCCCGAAGCTCTGCTGCAGACTCATCAGTAATGTCAAAATGATCCAGCTCTCTTGTCATCTTGACGGATGAAGTGCGTCAATCTTTTCGGTACCCAAATTGGATCCTCATTGTCCTGTGGAAAACACAAATAGCTCCCCTGGATCTTGATATTACAGGATCTGGTCCATACCATTTGTTATCCAAAACATTTTTCCATTTTACTTTTATATTAGTAGAACAAACATTATTGGCATGTCGATCGGCAGCTGAGCAGCCTTCGTTATTCAAAATTAGAAAATTTAATAGTCCGTATAAAGTGATTTAAAGTCCAGGTATTGACCCATACTTAGACATGCCTTGGCTATATGGAACCAATCCGAAGGTGTCATGGCATTTGGGCTAAGTGTTCCACAAGAGCTATGGTAAAACTACGCAGAAACACCATAACTCCTGGTTGCCTCAGCCAAATCTTTAAAGTTGCTTATATTCCACTGGCTGATGGAACCGATTATGTGTGGTAGCATCCTCAAATACAGGAAAGGCCGAAGCCAATTTTCTCCAAGTTTTATGAGGAATGAGGCTTGTGCCCTCAACTGGAGAGCACTGAGACCTTTTTTGCATAGTAGTTGTTTCTTGGGTTACATGGCGGGGGTATGGTAAGCTCTGGATCATACCTTTCCCTCTCATATACCATTGCAGTTTCCTCTGACTCTGTCTCTTCCTCTGAATTAAACATATCTTCCCTTTTCCTCCTCAGATTCTGAGATCGACAAGTTTGAAAATTCATCCAGAACTGAATACAGTCCTGGAGGCTGAGTTACCTTTTTCCCTGAGAAAATTCATCCAGAACTGAATACAGTCCTGGAGGCTTAAGTTACCCTTTTTCCTGATCAGGCCTTTGTTTTTCTTTGTGTACACCTTGCTTTTTTTTTTTGCTCCGTTCCCTTTTTA
>JAJIBD010028002.1:0-35000 GCA_021461705.1 Cryptotis parvus
ACACAAGCTTTGCAGAAACAACCTGGGGCTTTGAGATCAGCCCTCTCAGCCTCCCTGCCACTGAGCCTGAGCCCTCACACACTCTGCATCTACACTGCATATACAGTCCTTGAAAATACAGTCCTTCCCCCCAAAAAAAAAAGTCATTTGCCAACTTCCCAGTCGTTGTCCACCGCCACGTGTCAATATAACCACTCCTGGACTGCCATCCTGAAGATAGTAGAGTACCAGTACTGCCCAGATGACCATTGTCTCTGTTGGGGAAAGTGTCAGTTGATTTGAATTCTGTCATGGCCATGACAAGCTTTATAGGCATCTGTCTGCGCAGCTTTGCTTACATCAGTTTTAGCCCATCACACTCATCCATCTTCAACGTGCTGCTCTTCTGAGTTATGCATTTGAACAGTCCTCACCACTATCTGGAATACTCCCCTGACACCCCTGAAAGTTCCCTGATACTTGTTTGCAGTGAATCTTTGCTACTGCCTCTCAGCAAGCATACAGCTACTTTCTAGCTCCATAGTTTGATCTTTCTGAAAAAAAATAGAATCAGATCATATGCGATCTTTTCTGCTTGGTTCACTTCCAATGTATTTGAGGTACTTCCATGTACAGCCATGTAACTCAGAATTTAGATACCCTGTAGCATGGAGTATTCCACTGAACAGACACAGCCAAATATTCCCCAGTCAATGGACAGCTGGGTATTTTCCAATTTGGAGGTAGTCATAAATAACACTGCTACAAGCATTTAAGTACAAGTTTTTGAACAGAGAAATGTTTTCACTCCTCCACCCCCTCCACCACTGTGAGTCCTAGGAGTAAAAAGTTAAACAATATGGTTAAGTATATGTTTAGCCTCTTAAACTGTCAAGCTGTCTTCTGTAGCAGCTGCTCCATTTTTACATTCCCGCCAGCAGCAAAGTGGATGAGGGTTCCAGTTGCTCCACAACTTCCCAATGCTTGCTCCCGTCTGTCTTTATTATAGCTTCCCCAATTGAGTGAAGTGGCAACTCGTAATCTGATTTACATTTTCTCGATGTCCAGTGAGCATCTTTTTGTGTGTTTATTTGCAATATGTAAATCTTTGATGAAGCTTTTAAATCCTTCGTGCATTTTGCATTGGGTCTTTTATCTTCCTATTATTGAGTTGTAGGCGTTCTTTATGTGTTCTGGATACAAACTCACTATGAAATATGGCATTTGCAAACGTCTCCTCTTATGCAGTATTCCAACTGCTCAAAGTCTTCATCTATGAAATGATGCTCATCATCACACCTTGCCAGTCTCCAGTGAAGGCCAAGAATGGGTGTCTATAGTGCCCAACAGAAGACAAGCCGCAGTCAGCCATCATTGCCAGGAGCCACCATTGCCACCTCCACCTCAGCCCTGAAGCCAAGGTCCCGTCTTTGCCTTTGACTCAAAGAGCAAAAGTCATTCACTGTAGGGTAGGGTGCGGTGTAGAGGAGCACCTTGGCCAGGTTGAGCCCCCCAGTCATGCTGGAATCTTCTGCATGTTCTTCCTAGGATGCTCCCACCATTCATCCTCAGAGGCCCCAGCCCTGGTCCATGCAGAGCAAAGTGCAGGACACAGAGAAGGGCCCCGTGTGAACCCTTAGACAGGAGGACCATTTCAAAGGGACAGTGGCAGGGGAGGATGAGAGGACTCCCCAGCACAGAGGTAGTCAAAGCATAAATACAGAGAATGACAATGACAAGGCATAGCGCACATTCTGGGAGACCCAGGGAGTGTAAGCCACCCATAATCAGGGGCACTGAGAGGGCAGAAAGAGGTGGCTCTCAGAAGACAAAAGCCATAGTGGAACCCCTGGGAAATCTCTGCTAAGATGGTGATGTGGGAGATGCATTCAAGAGGGACTTCGCATTGCATAAGCTATCAGAAAAGCAGCCCTGGGCTTCAGCCCTGTCTGGATCACAAATCTCATCCTCCTGCGTTTCTCTGCCCACCTGTGCTGGGCTCTCCCAGCAGAGGCACTGCTCCAGCTCCCACTACCTGCCAGGGGTCTGAGTCCACCACTCCCTATAGTGACAGGCTCCCCTCAGGTCTTCTTAGGGAACTTTCCACCCTCTTGGTGGCCCAGGCCCCCAGAGTGGGGATAGGGCTCTTGCCCACTGACACTCCATCACAGACATGTCTGAAGGCAGCATCCTTTTGAGGAGACCCTTCCACCATGGGCCATAATTGAACAGGCCCAGTTCTGTTGGAAAGCACCCCCACACAGGGTGGTACTAGCAGACTCCCTTCCCTGATGGGCAACCAGGTTTCCCTTCACCAGGACACAGGCCATGCTGTTGACCCATGAAGGAATTCACAGCTCCAAATGAATCCCAGACAAAGTTTGCATAGTTATTTCCATTTTTGTTCAATTAATTATTGCAATATCAATACATCTTTAATTTTCTCATCAGTGAGCAATGGGCGTGAGGCTCCATTCCATAACACTATTAATTAGTGATGAATGTACAAGTGCATGGTCCTCTGAGCCCTGCTCTCAGCCCCAGGAGGTGGACACCAGCAGGCCAAATGTCCTGCCCAAGCATGAGGAGACCACCCGGCCCAGGAGGGAACAGGAGACACCCCAGTCAGATGCAATTTTGCCAGAGTTCAGGGGTTGGTGACCTGCTGAGCTGAAGAGGGTTGCTGGAAGCATCTCCCATGTGCTAATGCTAGAGTGGGGACCCCAGACACAAGGGAAGAGCAGCCGTCACCCTCACCAGGAACCTGTATTGGGATCTCCCACACAAGAGACAAAAAGGGCAGGCCAGGGACACACAGAAACTGTAAGAGCTGACTCAGACAATCTTCCTGGAGTGTCTTCCAGACACTTCTTCAAGACCAGGCCCTTGGCCATGGCGAGTCTGATGGAGCAGCAGCCCCATGAGGCAGAGCCGCCAAGGTTTCCAAAGTGCGAACAGGGGGTGCTGGAGCTTGCACAGAGCTCAATAAGCAAAGACTGAGACCAGATCTCTCAGGCAGAAAGGACAACACTTAGCAGGAGCCAGAGAGGAGGATGGCTGCACCTCAGAAAATATGCTAAGTATGAGGATGTGGGGAGAGCCCTACAGGATGCTGAGAAGGGCCTAAAGGGCAGGAAGACAGGACTGGAGGGGCAGGAAATCGTCCTCCCCAACCTGGCTTTCTGGGAGGCTTAGGCCCAACCCCAGGTTCGCCAAGCTGTAGAGTTGACACCGTCTCCTCTCAGGAAGGACCCAGGAGCCAAGGCAGTTTCAGAGCTGCCTGCCTGTGGGGGCAATGTGGTGGAGAGGCTCCCCTGACGGGGCCGATGCGGCGGGGAGGCTCTCCCGACAGCCCTGATGGGACTAATGTGGTAGGGGAGGCTCTCCCCTGATGGGACTAATGCGGTGGGGAGGCTCTCCCGACGGCCCTGACGGGACTAATGCGGTGGGGAGGCTCTCCCGACGGCCCTGACGGGACTAATGCGGTGGGGAGGCTCTCCCTGACGGCCCTGACAGGACTAATGCGGTGGGGAGGCTCTCCCTGACGGCCCTGGCTCAACCTCTCTTCCACACACAAAGAGCTGAGTCAGATGCACGGCCTAGCCCAGAAGACGACCCTGCCCATAGGGAAGCAGCCATACCAATTCCAAGAACTCGGACCCAGGCCCAGTCCCATCTTCAAAGAGGCCCCTCCCCAAAGCACGTTCTCCCCTGCCCCTCTGTGCCCCTGTGTGCTAAATGCTTTCAAGGTAAATTTGGTTTATTCCCTCTAAACACAACACTCCAGAAGAGATGTGGCAGACAAACAGAAACACACAATGACACACATGTGAACACACACAGGCACACACACAGGCACATAGACAGGTACACCCAGAGGCACACAGATGCACATAGGCACATAGGTACATATACACAAGACACAGGCACCCATAGGTACACATATGCACATGCAGGTACACAAACTCACAAGGCACAGAGACACACAGGTACATGCATAGGCACATATAGGCACAGACACACACACAGGCACACACACAGAAACACTCAGGTATACATACAGGCACACACAGGCACAGACACACAGTCACACAGGTACGTGTATAGGCGCACACGGTCACAAGCACACACATGCATAACAGGCACACACAAGCACCCATGGACACACATAGGAACATATAGGCAAACAATCAGGCACACAAAGGTACATGCATAGGTGAGCACAGGCACACATGTGCATGCACACATAGGCATACCCACAGGTTCATATATGTGAGTGCATGCACACATAGGCATACACACAGGTTCATATATGAGTGCATGCCTGTGTATAGGACATACACACAGGCATACACACAGGTTCATATATGTGAGTGCCTGCACACAGGCATACACACAGGCACACACACATGCATACACACATAGGCATACACACAGGCACATACGGGCATGCACACATAGGCATACACACAGGTACACATATGCACACATGGCGCAACAGACACACAACCCCACCCTTCCTTCATGTCTCACTTCACATTTGGGGCCTTAACCAGGATGGGCATGAAATGGTAAACCCAGGATGGGATTTCTCTAAACCAGTCCCACACTTCCCCAGCCCACAAAACTCTACCGGGAATCTCTGTACAATGTCAGTGACCCCATCAGAACCCCACATTGGCGGGAGGGGCCTAGCACGGGGCCAGCTTGCGACTCAGTTCAGACAGGGTGCTCAGCAAGGCCAAGGTCCTTCTGCCCTCACCAATACCCTGACAGACACCAGAAGAATTATAGTCTAGTAAATCAACATGAGGATTTGGTGCTCCAGCGCTGATTCTCTGACTGCTGCAGATTAAATCGGGGATAATGTCTCCGATCGAGGAACTAGATTCGATGCAGCTTAAAATCTGCTCAGACACCGCACCATTATGCTAAGCAGTGCGGCTGTGAGGGGCTGAGCCGCCTCATTTATCATCTCAGCAGCAGCAGGGCCAGCAGGGCCACTGCCCGCTCCGGCAGGAATCCAGAGGGGCAGCAAGGTACCACGGGCCCTCCTCCTTCTGGACCGGGATGGACAGAAAGGCTGGCCTGGCCCCCTCATCCCCACAGGCCCAGAGAGGCCGTCATAGTGCAAAGTCTGGGTTTCAACACATCGATGCCATGAGCCTGAGCTGAGCTAGTGCTGGATTATCCTCCGAGATGTAAATTATGTGGGTTGAACTAATGAGCTATATATGTATCTTTCATCCCCTAATTAACTGTGGTTTAATGAATTTCTCAGTGCACTGCTGCCAGGATAGCCTTGTAGCCCAAAAGATTTTTCCCTCCACTTCAGGTAAATATTTAAACACCCCAAATTAAAGGGGAGCACCCGGGTCCCAAATTGGAGCCTTGATGCCACCCAGGGTAATTAGAGCCCTGTCTCGTTCATCCAGCATTTTTCACTGTTTGCTTTCTTGTCTGGGAAATGACAGGTACCCTGGGCACTAGGAGCGGAATCTGGTGCAAGACCTGAGCTCCGTGTAGACCCATGGGTATGTAACCAGCACCAACACCTGGACACTCCTCTCCAGGTTCTGGGGGAAGAGAAGGCACCACCCACCCTCTGGACATGGGCTGGCACAGAAACCAAGCAGAGCAAGGGGACCAGAGACCAGGCCTAGTGGCCCTGTGTCCTGCAAAGTGGGGATGCTGCACCCTACCTCAGAAGCTCCCATCTCAGCACCAAGGGAGGTTGGGGAGAGGTATGTGGCCCGCCAGAGTCACAGGTTCCCAAGACTTATTCTTACTGCTCACACAAGTCCTGTGCCCACTGGCTTTACACACTGCACTCTTAGCTCACATGTGTGCCACATACCAAGCAGAGAATCTGGGACCAAACATGGCCAGAGCTATCCCATCCTCAGGGTCTCTGGATACAGCTCAGGGCCAGCCCAGGAACAAAGAAAACTTAACCTTCCCCTCTCCCCACTGACCCTGCCACTGTTTGTTAACCTTTGCTCATGCAAAATTAGAGGCTCCCAGAGCACTGCACAGGCCCCTGAGCCCTCTGAGACCATGCCTGGCCACCCTCCTCGGTCTCCTGATCTCCCAGGAGACCATGATGAGAGGAATGAAGTGGCACAAGTTTTTTTTTTCAAATTTTATTACACCACTTTTAGACATACAATTGCAAGATGCTCATGTCGAAGTTTTGGTTCTACAGTGTTCCAACACCCATCCCTCCACCCGAACCCATCTCCCATCACCAATGTCCCCACCTCCCTCCCCTTCCCACACCACAACTACTTGGCAGGTTCTTTGTCTTTTCTCTCTCCTCTCTATCTCTCCCTCCCGCCTAACTTTCCTACACATCATAGTATGCAGTACATTAAAGGACATAACTGTTTCCACTAGTTTGATGGACGCGTGGCCACAAGTGGCTGCACAACTTAGGAGTCTCATGATCAGGGTCTGGACAGCAAAGGTGGCGGCCAGTATAGTGGACCAGAGTCTCATCCGGCTGCTTCTGGGACCCCCAGAGGTGATAGGCCTATTCCCAAAACCCATCTGTCCTCCTGGGAGCCCCATGGTCAGCTGGGCCTGGGGAGAGCCGAGTTCCAGCTTCCCCAACAGCGTGAGGCTCTTCATGCTATGGCTGGTCGCCCCAGGGCAGCTTCTGGGCAGGGCCACCAGGCTCGGCCAAAAATGGAGGGGGAAGGGCCGGCCGGCTCCATCTGATGAATTCCCCGGTGATTCCCGCTTCTGGGAGCTGCCTACCTGGGCTCGAACTTGTTTTGCTCAGTTAATCTGGTCTTGAGGTAGCATCCCCTCCCAGGTAGGCTGATTATGTTGCAACATCTGGACAGTGAAGGTGGCGGCTAGTGTGGTGGGCGAGTCTTATCTGGCTGCTTCCGGGACCCCCAGAGGTTATGAGCCCACTCCCAAAACCCATCTGTCCTCCTGGGAGCCCCAGCTGGGCCTGGGGAGAGCCAAGTTCCAGCTTCCCCAGCTGTGTGAAGCTCTTCCTGCTGTGGCTGGTCGCCCCAGGGCAGCTCCTGGGCGGGGGGGGCCACGGGCTCAGCCAAAATGGAGGGGGGAGGGGTGGCACAAGTTTACTTACAGTCAGTCAGGCTGGGGTTGGGCTCTCTCTTAAAGAAACAGGCAGCTCCTGATAATGCTCAGGCCTCCCCTAAGCTGTAGAAGGGGAGAGAATCCTCCAGATACCCTTCCCTGATCAGCCGAGCTGGGGTCATCATCAGTGCTACCTTCAGTGCCCACTAGAGTTCAGCCAGAGCCCCCCCCCCCCACCCCACCCTGGCCCTCTTTACTCCACCCTCCCCATCTCACCTCTGTTATCAAATACCCTAAAGAGGCACCTGACAGTACCCCACTTGGCCCTTGAACCTAAAAGCCAATGATCACACACTCTTGTGCCTGTGAGAATCTCCTCCCACACCCTTCACCTCCTTTTGGCCCTCACTGACCCTGCTGCACCTCCATTACCCCACGCCACACACCTCTATCATGGAGGGATTTCAGGGCTTTCTACCTATGCTCAGAGAGTCTTGTCTGCTTTACGCCACCCACTGCTTTACTAAGCTAATGCCCAATTTAATTTCAGACACCATCCAGGCATCATCTCTTGAGAAGGTCTCTGGCTACCACAGCACTTTCTGGGTACCCACGATGCCTTAAACCCCTCTGCAATATGTCTGTCTCCTGAGATTCCTCCAACCACGGTTACTGGAATGGGCTCTGGGTCATGAAAGATCCTCATCCATATTTGATGAATGGATGGATGGATGAATGTATGGATGAACGAATGAATGAATAGAAAAATAAATGTAGGAACGAACTGGTTCAACAAGAAAGGCCCATGAAGGAAATGCAAAGGTAGAAGCCAGTATGGATGCTATCTCCTGGGACCAGGATTTGCTCCATGCAAATGAGTCTCTACTAGACTGTGAACACCGTGCATTTCCCTTCATTCAGAGCACTGGACCCTATGCAGAGGTATATGGGAGAAGACGAATGTTCACACCAAAGAATGCTGAGGGCTGGGTGAATTAGCATCCCCTCAGCACTAAGCTTCCCGCCTGCTGTCCACTTACATTCTCAGTGCACAGGAAGGGGTTCAGAAGGCCAGGTGGTATTGCAGTGTCTTCCCAAGTCAAAGGGAATGGCCTCAATAAGCAGCAAGGCACTGAGCGTTGGACTATCTCTAATCTCTACCCAACCTCGCATGAGTGTACTCATCTCAGTTCCCTAACTGGGCACTCCCAGACTGTCCTGGGAACATTTAAAACCATAAACAGTTTTTTTATGCAATATGACAAAATTCCCTCCCAAATGACACACAGCCTTAGGGTTATGGCACCCTGGTTCCCAGACTTTTCGATGCTGCCAGAGCTAATCTCCCACCCTGCCCCAAGCCCCAGAGAACCATCACCCAGCTTTTCCTGAAGAATCCTAAATATGCAGCCTTCTTGGCTCCCCAAAAAGTGTAACCCCAGGCAGAACGCACTGGGGCTGTGCAGCATCCTCTGGACCCACACAGACCTCCTCCTCCACAGGCACTCACACTTTGGAGTTTGTCTGCCTACACTGCCAATAAGACTTAATTAAAGCCATAACAAGTCAGAGCAGAGCAGGCCCTTCATCACTGTAAGTCTCGGGACACTCAACGGCACCACTAGGGATGGGGACACACATACACACCCAGCACAAACACACTTCACACCCCCTGATTTCATGCTGCATTTGCACATTCCCCTTGTTCTCAGCATTCTGGGATGGAAGTGGGCTGGGAGAAATCTCAGGGCCAGGTACCACCCTGGAAATCTCTGTGAGCATAAATCTCCTGTGGAGATAAGCTGGTGGGTACGTGAAGCAAGACCAGCGGCTACACCCGCATAAATCTGTGTCATCCTCACCAACACCCGAGGAGAAACAGGTTCTGACCTGACTGAGTGGCAAGCCAAATACAGAGCCAGGGCAAAGCTGAGCCCTATAGGGTCAGTTAAGGCTCTTTTGTACATGCCCAGGACCTCTGAAGCAAAGAGAGGCAGGGGGATGCAACTCTGTAGCCACAAACCCAGGAAGAGCTAGACTGTCACACCCAGACAGGAACATTCTTCATATCTGGCAGTGCTCAGGGCTTCCTACTGGCTCTGTGCTCAGGGATCACGCCTGGTGGGCTCAAGTGACCATACGGTGCCAGGAATCAAACAGGGAATGGTCACTTGCAAGGCAAATGCCCTATTCACTGTGCTGTCTCTTCAGCCTCTGGCATGGAACTTCTTCCTTCAGCCTATTGCACCACCAGTCAGGGCCCTTCAGCAAGGTCTACCCACCCCCCTACCAAACCTCTGGGTACCCTCCCTCCATCGAAACAACCCCCACATGGCACTAGGACTGTGTGATGATTATTTCTAGGACTGTGTGATCGCATCTGCAGGGTACATGAATAATTGGATGAAGAAATGATTCCACAGGTTTGGTGCCTACTCCTCTTTGGAGTGCAAATTCCGTATGTCTCCGGGAGCTGCCAGGAAAACATATCTTCCCCTAACAAGCTGTTGTCAGCGACTTCCATTTTGCTGGCCCACGCTTGTGCGGTCCCCGTCATCTGTGCTTGTGGCCCAGTGACACTGTCTGATTCCTACCGTGGCCAGGTGGTGGAAGGAAGTATTTACACAGTTTGTGCTCCCTGAGATAACATTACCGTCTCCCAGGGCCTCCGGCTGAGTGTGAGATATTGGCACACAGGCTGAATTGCCTCCACGATGATTTCATGCTGAATTTGCTGAGTCTCCGAGCAGAGTCATAAATGTAAAGGAGGGGTGTTTCTCTAGGCCTTCGCCACATCTTTCATCCAGAAAATAAGTGGTGATAATATTTGTAATATGTTTACTGACAGGACCAGGGGCTCTGTGCAGATAACTCTTTTATGACACAAAGTACTTAACTAAGATGGAAAATGGCATTACCCATGTTAAATTCAAAATGAGCATTTTGTCCCAGATTGCTAGAAACCCAGTAAATGTCATTAGCTATCTGAGGTTACAATGAAATCCGCAAAGGGTTACTCTTCGGTAATTACATTTACTGTAGCTATAGAAACGAGGGACAGCAGGCTCCCGGGAGCTGACAGCTCGTCTTTTCCCCCAAGAACGGCTCATCTGCATGTTGCTGCCTCCAAAGACGACTCTGGGGAGAATTGTTTTCCTACGGGCACCAGGCCGGAGCCCCAGGACACGGGCTGCTGTGATTCTAGATTGGAAACTGATGATAAAAGACGGAGATGAGGGATGCTCTTCCTGTGGCTTCTGCATTGAAATGTGCCTCCTGCATGTGCGCTGGGAAGCGATGCTTCCTGGGGCCAACCGTCTGTGGTGGATGCATTATTTATAGCCAGGGAGCTACTGCTCACAGCACCTTGCCGCCATACCGGCCCGCACTGCCGCTTCCCCACCTGACCATGGTGGGGCGGAGAAACTAGTCGCCCAGAAGGATGTCGCGTCCAGCTCGGCTAGCCTGTCTGCTGGCCACACCACAGCACGGGGCACCATCCAGGCAGGTGGGGCATCAGGAAGCAGCGGTATGAGGGAACTCACTGAACCCAGCAGTCAGAGGCTACTTCAGCCCCAGTGGCAAGCAGCGCTGCTGCCGCTTAGCCCACTGGAGAGCAGCCCCTTCCCTCCCCACCTGTCACCTACAGCATCTTCCTCCCTGCAGGTAAGGCCAGCAGCTTGAGCATCCGCTGCTCTCCGGATCCCTTCCCTCTCTGAGTCAAGCCGCACCTTCCACAGTACAGCTGCATAAAGCCGGCACTTTCCTCAGTCAGCTAATATAGCCCCTTTCTCCACCACCTGTGTACCCCGCGGGGCAGCAGCAGGGATGTGCCCTCACCAGCTGGGACAGCCAGCCGCCCTCCATCATCTGACACATCCTCTCACAATCAGTGCCACCAAGTAGAGCTGACACCTGCCTTCCTCGCCTGAGACAGGGTGACATCTGTCCATTCTGAAAGGCGATACTTGCCCCCCCTCCACCTAATTAAGGTGACACCTGCCCCTCCACCTGACAGAGGGGACATCTGCCCTCAACACCCAGAAGCGCGAGGTCCGCCTCCCACCCATCACCTTCCTCTAAGACTGGTTCTCCAGAAGTGCTCCCAGACCAACAGTATCTCCTGGAAACTTGCTGAAACTCAATTACCTGTAAGTCCAGGCGCCATTGAGAAATTTGTCTGTTAAGGTTAGGCCTTGCGGAATTTTTCAGCAAAGTTTCTAGGTATTCTCATGACCATAAATTTGAAAACCGCTATGGCTGTTCTTCAGAATTGCCTGGATAGATTTCAACAAGGCACCAGCCAACAATTCTGTGTTGTGTTCTGGAAAGTTATTAAGAGAACAGAGTTTAAAAAGCTCTCATTAAGAGCTGGTGCACACACTTTGCATGAGAGAGCCCCAGGTTCAATCCCCAGCACCACATAGATCCAAAAGCACCACCAAGCCAGGAATGCCTCGAGCATCACAAAGTAGTGTGGTCTTAAAAACAAATAATTCTCACCACACACACACACACACACACACACACACACACAGACACACAGACTGGGGCCAGAAAGAGATAGTACAGTGAGAGTGAGGTGCTTGCCTTGCTCTCAGCTAAGCTTGATTTAATCCCGGAGTCGCACATGGCCCTCCATGCTCTAACATGAGTGATCCCTGAGCACAGAGCCAGGGAGTAAACCCTAAACACTGCTGGATGTGGTCCAAAAAGCAAAAAGAATGTGGCCCAAAATCAAACCTAGTGGTGTGAAGTGGTGGGTGTTAATTGGATTTGCACTGATGATCAGTTTGCTAACTAACAAATATATCAATTTTTTAAGCCCTAAAACCTAGAACCTGTCCTGCAAATTCAGGGGCTCTGGGAGTCTGTATTTTGCAAGCACCCAGTGATTTGCAAGCTCAGTAAACTGGGGCTGAGAGCCACCCACAGTGACTCCATCAGCATCTCTTTCCAGCAAGCTCCCATCTATGCCACTGGCAGATTCACCTAAGGCCTGACCCAATCTTAGTCTTAGAGCTCCCCTGTGGACCCAAAAATACCCAGATCAGAGGGCCTGGGACAGACGTGCTGAGCCCACATCTGTTGCCAGGGAGGCTCCTGCCTCATGTACCAGCAGGGACCCACAGGCTGCTGGTGGGCCTGGGTACCACTTATCCCCTCACCAACAGCCACCAATATTGCCAGGAACACTTCAAGGTGGCCAGGGACAGACCAGACTCGCAAGTCACACAGGACAGAAACACTGGGCCCCACTACTGCCACATCTGGCCCCAGGCCCTCGGACAGGCCTGCCCTGGGCAGTTCCCCACCTTAGCTCCTTCTCCATGGGCGCTCTGGTTTGCTGAATGTCACCTCAAGGGGACTTTACCCTCCATTTTCTAAGGAATCACAAATATTTAAGAGAGACCTGGCAGGAAACAAGCCACCAATCAGTACTGGTTGGACTGGCGCGTAGGAGGAAGAGTATTATCTTTTCCTTTATTTTTCAGAGATTCAGTCATGTAATTACATTGCCTTTATACGCTAGAATTAATAATTAAAACAAATTGTCTCTATACCTCACAGCATAGGTCAATGTCATTCACACTTGAGCACAGTCAGACACAGACACATGCACACACAGCCCAGCCCCATAAGGAAAACCTCCATCCTACACAAACACACACACACACACACACACACACACACACAACAGCCCAGCCCCGTAAGGGAACACCTCCATCCTGCGCACACACACATACAACAGCTGGCCCCATAAGGAACACCTCCATCCTGCACATACAGACACAACAACCCGGCCCGTAAGGAACACCTCCATCCTGCACACATAGACACAACAACCCGGCCCCGTAAGGAACACCTCCATCCTTCACACACAGACACAACAGTCCGCCCCGTAAGGAACACCTCCATCCTGCACACACAGACACAACAACCCGGCCCCATAAGGAGCACCTCCATCCTCGCACACAGACACAACAACCCGGCCCCGTAAGGAACACCTCCATCCTGCACACACAGACACAACAACCCGCCCCGTAAGGAACACCTCCATCCTGCGCACACAGACACAACAGTCCGGCCCCATAAGGAACACCTCCATCCCGCCCACTTCAGGATGCCTAGCCCAAGCACCCTTATACTCTGAGCACCCATTATTAGGAGGATCTTCTCCAGAACTCACCAGCTCTCTAGACTAGAGCCATAGTACGGTGGGTAAAACACTTGCCTTACACATGGCTGATGGGGGTTCTAGCCCTGGTACCACATACAGGCCCCCTCACCGAGCCCTCCCAGGAATTATTCCTGAGCATAGATCCAGGAATAAGCGCCAAGTACCACTTGAAGTGTGGCCCTAAAATAAACAAACCCAGAAATCACCAGTTTTTTTCTTGCCTGGTGCCCAGTATTGGGTCTCAAAGGGGTTCCACACTGTCCCCATGGGATCCTGGGGTGTCTTCAGCACTGTCTCCATAAAAAGGCAACTTGATTGAGGTGGGCAGAGCCCTGAATGACACAGCTAGAGAGACGGCCATGAATGCTCAGCCATGTTGGATGGTATTGGCATCTGGACAACGTAAGTCAGGGCACCGGAGCTCTCACCAAACATGCCATCCCGTTGCACAATGGGATGTGCTTGCTCAAAGCAGACATCAAACCCACCCCAGTGGTACAGGCGACAGCTGGTGCCCAGGTTTCTGGAGAGGAAACCAGGATTATTCAACCTTTCATTTCCTCCAAAAGCATGTGCAGAGCAAAAACCACCCTGCTCTTCAGAAGCTGACAGCAGCCTCCAACCTCCATCTCTGTTCTGGTCCCAGCAGGAATGCTGCTCCCTCCAGGAATGCCCCTGCTAGCTGCTATGGGCATTCTATTTGATGATGATAATAATAACTCCTGCCCCTCGAGGTCTTGCAGGTGTGGCTGTGGTGCCCAACTGTGTTGTCAGGTGGCAGACAGGAGACAGGCTTGTCTACACCCAGGGCTTTGCCCCATGGGCTCTGGATGGTGGATGGTCTGGCATAGAAAAGGATTGAGCCCCGTGGATGAACCCAGAGCCACGACAGAGCCTGGCAAGCTACCCATGATGTATTCCATATGCCAAAAAAGTAACAATAATGGACCTCATTCCCAACAAATGGAGATGTTACTGGCGTCCGCTCTAGCAAATCAATGAACAACAGAAAGACAAGTGATACAAATTAATAATAATAATAATAATAATAATAATAATAATAATAAATAGTAGTAGCAGTCAACATCAAATCCTTATGACTACAGAGAACTGCTGCTAAGGTTCTTAGCCAGACACCAGGTACTCAGGCACAGGACAGAGTTTCTGCCTGCCCACCCTAAGCCAGGCTGATGGGGCATCCTGGAAGGGGGGCAGGTTTTGGTTCTTGTCTGCCCCCCACACACAGACTCTCAAGGGCTGGAAAACCTCACACAACACAACCACAGTCATCCTCAAGGTATGGACTCCACAGCTAGACACAGTCCGATCCCCATGGAGCGGGGGCACTTACCACAAATGTGTGGGAGTCAGAGGTTAGGTAAGTCAGAGCAGGAAACACTGTGCTAATAATCATCGAAAATGATAATACCAGCTGAGAACTGAGCATTGAATATAGGCAAAAAGATACATATGATAACCTCTAAATGTATGTATTACAATCCATAGTGTATAAGAAAAGGAAGAGAGAGAGAGAGAGAGAGAGAGAGAGAGAGAGAGAGAGAGAGAGAGAGAGAGATATAAAGGACCTGCCATTGAGGCAGGCTGGGGGGGAAGTGAGGACATTGGTGGGGGGAAATGGGCACTGGTGGAGTGCCCATTCGCCCGATGGAACACTGTATAACCAAAACTCAAACATGAACATCATTGTAATTGTATATCTCACGGTGCTATAATAAAAATAATAAATAATAATAAAATTTTAATAATAAATAAATAAATAATATTTTAATCCCTACAACTACAATAAAAAGGCAAAAACAAAAGATGACAACAGACCAAGAAGTTCTCTTTCCATTCTGGGGCTCATCTCCACCCCACCCCCATTAAATGTTTAATTTACTGCATTGTCTGGGGCATAGTAAGTAACTGCAGGTACCACCACATGCAGATGAGGCAGCACTGGGTGGAAATGCATGCAGTCACAGCCTGATCTGGGGAACCCATTTCGCTGCACCTCTTGATGGACCGCACTGTGTGCTCTTCAAGGATAGCTCACAGGACTCCACTGCCAGGCTTCCTTTCCCTCACACTTCTACCTGGCTTCAGCCTCTAGGAAACATCAGGAGACCAGGGGCTTGAGCTGCACTGGTTTATAGTGGCTATGCTCCCCCTCTTGAAGACACAGCTAGCACTGAGCAGCCTTTTCTATCTGCTGTCCACTTCTCTTGGTATACTGGATCTGACCTTGACCCTGAGCCTGAGTCTTCAGGTCCTTGGATGATACAGCTCCCTCAGACCATGAGTGCCTCTGTGATTTTCTATTCCTGACTGAAGAGAGGAAACTCATTCAACTCTGCTCAATGACCCTTTGGAATGCACACTGTTTCCTACCCAGCACTGGCTAATTCACCTGGATAATGTGAACCTCTAGGCTTTGATGTAGAGTTAGGTATCCACAAACAGTCCTTTCTGAGGTCGGGTGGATGCCAGTATAATTAGGTGGATTCCACAACTGAATTAGCCAGATCATGAATAAAAACCCACAACATATCTTTAGTAACAAACCTGAGGACTCTGTCTTCAGGCCTGTCCATTAAACATTTTTGAGTGACTTGGCAGTGAACAGTGATTGCTACTAAATCCCAACACATATAAAACTCACATACTGAATGATAGTGTTTGGACTCCAAAGAGATGAATCTCAATCATCTGGGAAAGGTAACCACACTGAGCAAAATACAACTCAACAGAGAGGGGAGCTCAAAGGTTCAGAAGACCAAAGTTTAGGAAAGGAGAAGATTCAGAAGGAGCTTGTGGAAGACAGACGGGTTAACCAACTTTAAGCCACTTTGAGAAACTGCCAACAATTTCTCAATTGTTCTCACCCCTGCAGGGTGAATCAATACTAAGACCCCAGGGATAAGGCGGTAAAGCCCCCTCAGAACAGGCCAGCTGTATGCTGAGAGCCCAGCTCCATTCTGGGTTCCTCCACTGGGTAGGGATGTGCCTAGAAGGGGACCCCCAGGCTACAAATAAGTAACAGGGACATGGGAACTCTTCGTGCAGCATAGCTGAGGGGACCTAGTGAGAAGGTTCTCACATGAACCTAGTGAGAAGGTGACATGAAGGCCAACAGCAGACATGGCAAAGGATTATCTCCAGAAAAATCAGATTAGGGAATAGCCAAGGGCTCACTCTAACCCAGTTAATGGCATCTGCAATCACAGAAAGAAAGCGAGGGAGACATTCCCAGCCTGCCAGCTCTTGCCTCCTCCTACCCACCTATTTGGGGCCCTCCCTGTCAGCCCTCTGACTAGCTTCCTATTCTGACAAAGCTACATATCAATCCAAATAGAAGGAGTAACTGAGAACACAAAATATGAGTAGATAGAGACAATCCCCATAGTTCAATTAAAAAAAAAAGTTCACTTTCAGGCCATAGTCAACTTCAAAGTAAACTCAGGCACAGATCCTAAGAGTCCAGAAAAATGTTAATTGTTTTCAATGTGGAGACTGGGGGTTTGGGTGACACATTTCCTAAACAATAAAAGTCTAAAATTAATCTCTTGTTCTAAGAAACCACCATTGGAAGCTGAAAACAAAACGAGTTGGTTCTATCCCCCAAATTATACAGTCAAAGAAAATAAAAAATACCTTTGAGAAACATTCAGAGAAGTACCCTATATCTTACTGGGAATGTGTTCCAATACCTCCAGAAAGCCTCAAACAGCAGCGTATCAAAACATATATCTATAATTTTTCCTGTACCTACAAATCCATGATAAAGTTTAATTTACAAATTAGACACAGTAAGAGATCAACAACAAAAATAAAATGAAACAAATATAACAGACTGTAATAAGAAGTGTGAATGCACACTTTCTCACCTCACATTCTCTCCTAATACCTTATTATATGTAGTATTTCTGGATTGCGGTTGACCGCAGGTCACTGCAAATATAAAAAGTGAAATCACAGGTTAAGGGGCAGGGTACAATGAATGAACTGTATTGGACAACGTAAGCTAGAATAAGCTGTCAAAGCAAGCAACCCCCAAAGCTCAGTGGCTTAAATCAACAAAAGGTCATTTTTCCCTCACACTGACAGTTGACTGTAGCTCTACTTCATGGCGTGTGTGTGTGTGTGTGTGTGTGCCGTGCTCCCCACACAGCCAGGCTAGAAGAACGAGGTATGGCAACATCTTATAGGCCCATGCAAATGGGTGGCCAGGAAGGGTGTGGCCAGGGAGAATTTCCTCTGGTCAGTTTGTACAGCCTCCCACAGAGAAAAACATTTTGGCTTTTTTTTTTTATTTTTTGGGTCACAACTGGCAATGCTCAGGGGTTACTCCTGGCTCTGCACTCAGGACTTACTCCTGGCAGTGCTCGAGGGACCATATGGGATGCCAGGGATTGAACCCATGTCGGCCACATGCAAAACCCTACCCGCTGTGCTACTCCGGCCCCAGAAGAGGATATTTTGAACAGTAAGACACTGCCAAGCAAATTCAGAAAACAGAATAAATGAGTGGAGGCATCTTTTTATATAGGCAAGATGACAAATACATGAGAAAATGCAGAAAGAAGCCAAATGTAGGGGCTGTAGTTCCCAAAGAAGACACAGGAAACGGATCACAGATGAGGCGGCCCCAGGAGCACAGCATCTGAGCACCACCAGGCCTGAACGCCACTGCCAAGTACAGTCCCTGTTAATAAAGAAAAGAAAGCAAGGGATAGATCAAAATGAACTGAAGATCTAAGCCGAGAAACCAAAGGATGCAGGCAAGGAAAGGTTGATGCATGAAAGCAATGCCAAGTTTCATGCCTGTGTTAACATTTTTAGTGGAAAAGAAGAATGAGCTGCTCCAACAAGGTCAAGGGTGCAGTTGTGGCCTCATGTAGGCAGGTCCGTGGTGATGGGTGGACGTGGCCACAGTGTCAATGGAGAATGTGTCTCTCATAGCTGGGCCCTCAAAGCCTCAGGAGACCCTATCACACATGAACTCGCTTCCTTTGCCAACCCAACACCCTGCCCAGAGTGGACAACCCAGGCTGACAGCCTTGCAAGCTGTCAGGTCAATAGTCAGCCCCAAAAGGTGTAGACTGGCTGCCCCTTTCCAGGTGTGGTCTTCTTCCTCCTGCCTCTCATCAGTCCGCCTCTAGCCATATTCACTGAGACTGGGCTAATGCCTCTCCATCCACAAACTACAGTGCCAATGACCATGACCACACAGTCGTGGCACCCTATTTTTCAGTAAAAATGGAGTATGTTTTCTTTAAAATCTTTACATAATGGCTGTACCCACCATTATGGGATTGAACCCATGTCGGCCACATGCAAAAAACATGTGAAACATGTACCCACCATTATGGGTACAGCCATTATGTACACACACACCAAAAAAGCCATTAAAATCTGTACCAATTATGCAGTGGAATATGGTATTTGCATGCAGAAAACAAAATGTCTCTGAATCACTAAAGCATATTATTAAATGATATCAATACACATAATTATTGTTACGCTCAATAAATACAAATGGTCATATACAAATAATAAAGAAAAACAGAAAATTTGAGCCAGAGAGATAGTAGAACAGGAAGGCACTTGCCTTGCTTGCAGCCGACCCTGAATCAATCCCCTACACCACATGTTCCCCCAAGTACAGTCATGAGTGTTCCCTAAGTGCAGATCCAGGAGTAAACACTGCTAGGTATGACCCAGAAAAAAAAGAAGAAAGAAATTTTGAGCATCCAACAACATAGGATAAGGGGGTAAATCTGAGTTTTAAATCAGGAAAAGTCATTCTCAATTCCAAATCGAGCCTTGAGGCCAGCTAGAGTGGAATCCCCACTGGTGCTCTTCTGTGTGAGTGAAGAAATGCACATGGAGGGAGCAGTGTCAGAGAGAGAGGAAAGGAGATAGGGAAGAAAGAGGAAGAAGGATGGCTAAGTCTGGGAAGTAAAGTGCAGCCCACAGAGCTTCTGCTTAGAGCCACACCCTGGGCTGTTTCCATAGCAATGACTGGGGCTGTGATTCCCAGCTCCTGATGCTGGACAGGAAGTTTCCTTAGACACCAGGTGAATGGATGAAGAAATTTCCATCTATGTATACAATGGAATGTATGCACATACATTCTTTGTACATAATGGAATATGTATGTACATACATTCTTTGTACACAATGGAATGTGACTCAGCCAAAGGCAAGCAGCAGTCTAGGGAAGTGAGTCACAAATAAAAAGTCAAACAGTAGAGACCATCTTGCTCATATGCAGAATGAAAGAAACAAAGCAAGGGATTGGCCCATCAATGGAAACAAACCCCAAGACACGGTTGATAGAAATGTGACCTTCAGATCCTATGGAGGAAGAGAGGAGGGACCCTAGGATATTGGTTGGTGGGATCTTGGCACTTTGGCGGCAGGCATGGGATGGCCACCCCAAGCATGAAGCAATCATTTGGATATTATCACGCGTGGTTCATCAATAAATTCTGGAGATCAGAGGTGACTACAAGAGTATGGCACCCACACGACAGAGCCTGGCAAGTTACCCGTGTTGTATTTGATATGCCAAATAAATACCAGTAACAATTATAGACCTCATTCCCATGACCTGATGAAATGGTTTGAGGCTCTTTATGTTCCTGGAACAAGCAGATGCCCTTGGGCTACACTAGCATGAGACAGGTCATATGGAGATATTACTGGGGCCGCTTGAAAAAAATCGATGATGAACAGGAAGACAGTGATACAGTGATACAGAAGAACTATTTGTAAAGAAAGGTCTTCTTAGGGTCTAAGGAGACAGCACAGGGGTCAAGGGCTCATGCCTTGTATGAGCAAGCCCCTGAACTCTAGCCCAGTACTGCACTCCCTGAGCACCACTAGGCAGCCCTGGTGGCCCCCAGCACCACGGAGCCCAAGCAGCACTGCCGTCCCAGGCCTGAGTACTGAGCCATCCAACCAGTTTGCCTGAGTATCTCCAGGTTTGGACTCCAGGCTCTGGGCCCTCTTTGCACTGCTTGAGAACCACCCCAGCAAAAAGAAAAGAAGTCTTAGACTACCGAGAGGGGTGTTCAGAGGCCATGACTCTGGGAGGCTCCTGCTCACCTGACTCCAGAAGCAACTGAGACCAGATTCCCCACTGACATTTCTCATCAGACAAGCCAGGCAGGAGCCGTCTCCTAGAGGATTCAGATGCTGGAGGGTTTTCAGCCCAAAACTCTCTCATGTGAGCTGAGTGTGCATAGGTCCCCACTGGATTCTGCAACAACCAGGTGCCTATCTCTTTGCCTGCCCTTGGAGCCTGCCCCCAGCCCCATGGCACCTGTGTGGACACCACCTCTGCTCTACTTGCCACAAGAAAACTTCGACACTGCCCTCCTGGCTTCTGGCCACTTCTTGGCCAGCATTTCTGAGCACTGACAACATGCCAAGCTAAAATAAGGCTCCGAGAGGTGAGTAAACTTCCCCAAAGTAGCACAGCAAGTGACTTAGGAGCCAGGTCGGTCCCTAAAGTTAGTGTTCCACCCGCTTTGTGCCCCTCCACTGTTTCTCGTCAGAATTTCTCTCATGGTGCCAGCAGAGCAAGTTGGCCTGAGCTCACAGTCCCAATGAGACACTGAGGCCAAAAAGGAATGACACCAAGGATCAAGAAAGAACAAGGTGAGAGCCAAGGAGGCGAGAAGGAGCTGGGCCCCCGGAATGAATGGACAAGCAGAAGTAGGGCTGTGCATCCTGGAAATGGAAAATCACCGGGCAGCCCGCTTGGCCAGCGTGTGCAGAGAATGTGATGACCATGATAACAGACATGGACAGTGATGGAAAGCGAGCCTCCCAGGGGAGGCCCCACAGCCAGACTCCGCAATTACCCGCAGCCGCGCTCACAGGCAGCTTTGAGGCTGACAAGACAGACAGTTCCTTCTCACAGTGGAGGAAATGTTTTGTGTTTTCTGCTTTGGCTTTAATTTGGAACTAAACAAAGACCGGGCAGGTGGGAGAGAGAATGCTGCCTGGGGAGCCAGCTCAACCCTTCCAAACTCCCAAACATGCTTCCAGAATGGAGGCCATAGCAGGAACAAGGGCAAAGATGACATCGCGGCCTCTCTGGACACAGCTGAAGACCTTGGGCCAGGTGTGCAGCACCCAGCCCCTGAGAGTAAGCTCCCCCAGTCCCAATTCCCCCCCCCCCCCACAGCCTCTGCTGTCTCTGGGCTTAACCAGAATGTGGATGAGAACACGCTCAGATTGCTTATGTGACTTGCAAGGTAAGAGTAAAGAGTCACGTTCTAAGCAACACTGTCTGATCGCAGGCCCCTCTCCTGGCTAGGCTCCTGGGACCCTAGACCCCAACTTCTTAAATTGCGAGGCATACCCCCATACACGCCATGGCACTGAATGGACCTGTGGGAGTTGTGGAAAGACTGGCAGAATACCAGGTTTTTTTTTTTTTTTTGCTTTTTTGGGCCACACCCGGCGATGCTCAGGAGTTTCTCCTGGCTCTGCACTCAGAAATTACTCCTGGCGGTGCTCTAGGGACCATATGGGATGCCGGGATCGAACCCGGGCAGGCAAGGGCTGGCCGCGTGCAAGGCAAACGCCCTACCCACTGGGCTATAGCTCTGGCCCATCAGGTTTCTAAATGTGCTCTGACCAAACACAGGCATTCACAATCAACAGCATCATGAATCGAAGCAATTTGTGGCAGAAAAGATCAGAAGTGGGAAAGGTTTAAGAGGCCAGACCCTAGAAGAGAGGAAGGGCTCAGAGCCTAGGAGGGAGGGAGGACAGACACTGGGGAGAGGGAGCACACAGCCTAGGATGGGGGAGTGGGGAGCACATAGCCCTAGGACGGAGGGAGGACAGACACTGGGGAGAGGGAGCACACAGCCTAGGAGGGGGAGCGGGAGTACATAGCCTAGAACAGAGGGAGGACATGCACTGGGGAGAGGGAGCACACAGCCTAGGAGGGAGGGAGGACAGACACTCAAAGAGAGGGAGCACACAGCCTAGGAGGGAGGGAAGACAGACACTGGGGAACAGGAGCACACAGCCTAGCACAGAGGGAGGACAGACAGTCAGGGAGAGGGAGCACACAGCCTAGGAGGGAGGGAGGACAGATACTGGGGAGAGGGAGGACACAGGCTAGGAGGGAGGGAGGACAGACAGTCAGGGAGAGGGAGCACACAGCCTAGGAGGGAGGGAGGACAGACACTGGGGAGAGGGAGCACACAGCCTAGGAGGGAGGGAGGACAGAAACTGGGGAGAGGGAGCACACAGCCTAGGAGGGAGGGAGGACAGACACTCAGGGAGCAGGAGCACACAGCCTAGGAGGGAGGACAGACACTGGGGAGCGGGAGCACATAGCCTAGGAGGGAGGGAGGACAGATACTCAGGGAGATGAATCACACAGCCTAGGAGGGAGGGAGGACATACTCAGGAGAGGGAGCACACAGCCTAAGAGGGAGAGAGGACAGACACTGGGGAGAGGGAGCACAGCATCTAGGAGGGAGGGAGAACAGACACTGGGGAGAGGGAGCACACATCCTAGGAGGAAGGAGGACATACACTGGGGAGAGGAGTACACAGGCTAGGAGGGAGGAAAGACAGACAGTCGGGGAGAGGGAGTACACAGCCTTGGAGGGAGGGAGGAGAGAGACTCTGGGAGAGGGAGCACACAGCCTAGGAGAGAGGGAGGACAGAGACTCTGGGAAAGGAGTACACAGCCTAGGAGGGAGGGAGGACACTCTGGGAGAGGGAGTACACAGCCTAGGAGGGAGGGAGAACAGACACTCAGGGAGAGGGAGCACACAGCCTAGGAGGGAGGGAGCACAGACACTGGGGAGGGGGAGCACACAGCCTAGGAGGGAGGACATACTCAGGGAGAGGGAGCACACGGCCTGGGAGGAAGGGAGCACAGACACTGGGGAGAGGAGCACACAGCCTAGGAGGGAGGGAGGACAGATATTCGAAGAGAGGGAGCACACAGCCTAGGAGGAAGGGAGGACAGACAGTTGGGGAGAGGGAGCACGCAGCCTAGGAGGGAGGGGAGGACAGACACTCGAGGAGAGGGAGCACACAGCCTTGGAGTGAGAGAGTACAGACAGTCGGGGAGAGGGAGCACACAGTCTTGGAGGGAGGGAGGACAGAGACTCTGGGAGAGGGAGCACACAGCCTAGGAGGGAGGGAGGACAGACACTCAGGGAGAGGGAGCACACAGCCTAGAGGAGAAGGGAGGACATACTCAGGGAGAGGAGCACACAGCCCAAGAGGGAGAGAGGATAGACACTAGGGAGAGGGAGCACAGAGCCTAGGAGGGCGAGGACAGACACTGAGGAGAGGAAGCACACATCCTAGGAGGAAGGAGGAGAGACACTGGGAAGAGGAGCACACAGCCTAGGAGGGAGGGAGGACAGACACTCAGGGAGAGGGAGCACACAGCCTAGGAGGGAGGGAGGACAGACACTGGGGAGAGGGAGCACACAGCCTAGGAGGGAGGGAAGACAGACAGTCGGGGGAGAGGGAGCACACAGCCTTGGAGGGAGGACAGGGACTCTGGGAGAGGGAGTACACAGCCTAGGAGGGAGGGAGGACAGACAGTCGGGGAGAGGGAGCATGCAGCCTTGGAGGAAGGGAGGATAGACACTGAGGAAAGGGAACACACAGCCTAGGAGTGAGGGAGGACAGAGAGTCAGGGAGAGGGAGCACACAGCCTGGAGGGAGGGAGGACAGAGACTCTGGGAGAGGGAGCACACAGCCTAGGAGGGAGGGGAGGACCTAGACTCTGGGAGAGGGAGCACACAGCCTAGGAGGGAGGGAGGACCTAGACTCTGGAAGAGGGAGCACACAGCCTAGGAGGGAGGATAGAGACTCTGGGAGAGGGAGTACACAGCCTAGGAGTGAGGGAGGACAAAGACTCGGGGGAGAGGGAGTACACAGCCTAGGATGGAGGGAGGACAGACACTCGAAGAAAGGGAGCACACAGCCTAGGAGGAAGGGAGGACAGAGACTCTGGGAGAGGGAGCACACAGCCTAGGAGTGAAGGAAGACAGACACTCGGGGAGAGGGAGTATACAGCCTAGGAGGGAGGGAGGACAGAGACTCTGGGGAGAAGAAGTACAGAGCCTAGGAGGGAGGGAGGACAGACACTGGGGAGAGGGAGCACACAGCCTAGGAGGGAGGGAGGACAGAGACTCTGGGAGAGGGAGCACACAGCCTTGGAGGGAGGGAGGACAGAGACTCTGGGAGAGGGAGTACACAGCCTAGGATAGTGGTCTCAGAGTCTAGGAAAAAGGGATCAAAGACCCCAGGAGAGAGGAAGAAAGAGTCTAGGAGGAGGGAACAGAGTCTCTAGGAGAGAGGAAAACAGACCTTTGGAGAAAGGGAGCACAGAGCCCAGGAAAGAGGAAGCACTGTCTCCAGAGGAGAGGGAGAACAGAGCCTAGGAGGGTGGGAACACCATCCCTAGGAGAGAAGACAGTGACCCCAGGAAAGAGGCAGAACTGATCTGAGAGAGGAGCACAGTACCTAAAAAGAAAAGGAGCACTGAGCCTAGGAGAGATGGAGCACCGCCCTAGGAAGGAGGAGGGCAGAGCCTAGGAGAGGGTGAGGACAAAACGCAGCAGGGAGGGAGCACAGAGCCTGGGAGAGATGGAGCACAGTCCTTCAGAGGGTAGGGAGGACAGAGCCCAGAGGGAAGAGTGCAAGACTCCCACTGAGGGGAAATGGTAATGGCAGATTAAAACTCACCATTGAATATACACAAAGAGACTTAAGTGATAAACTCCAAATATCTGCAGGGCTAGCCACAATGTGTAAAAAGAAGAGGGAGAGAGATACAGAGACAGAGAGAGAAAAACAGAGAGAGAGAGAGGAAACAGGGCTACCTGCTATTGAGGCAGCCTGGGGGGGTGGGTGGGAGGGGGTGGGGTACATTGGTGGTGGAAATGGGGCACTGGTGGAGGGATGGGTGCTGGAATACTGTATTACCAAGAACCAATTATGAACACCTTTGTAATTGTATGTCTCACGGTGGTATAATAAAAAATTTAAAAATAAATTTAAAAAAAGATTTTAAAAAAAGACTACCACTGAGGAGTCAGAGGCTAGGTAAGACAGAAAATGGAACAGTGTGCTAACAATTGTCGAAAGTACTAATACCAACCTAGAACTGAGCATTAAATACAGGCAAAAAGATACACATGACAATCCTTTAATGTATGTTCTGTAATCCATAGTCTGGAAGGGAAGGAAAAGAGAAAGAGAGAAAGGGAAAGAAATAAAGAACCTGCCATGGAGGCGGGCTGGGGAGGGGGAGGGAACCGGGGATGTTGGTGGTGGGAGATGGGCACTGGTGGAGGGATGGGTGCTGGAACACTGTATGACCAAAACCCAAATATGAACTTTTTAATTGTATATCTTTGTAATTGTATATCTCACAGTGGTATAATAAAATACTTTATTAAAAAAAAAGACTCCCACTGAGGCGGCATTCAGGCAACTGCCAGCTTGTGCTCCCCAGACCAATACCCCGATGGCCAGAGCATGCTGCCTCCTCACCACCGCACCTCAGAGACCAGCCCAGAGCCTGGACAGCGCAGCATGTCCTAAACCTCTGCGACAGAGCATGACTGCCCAAGGAGCAGAGTGCCAGGCACTGCTCCCGGGCTGCTTCTGCGTCAGAGCCAGTCTTGCGAAGTGAGAAGCATCTGTACCACATCTGCAGGTGGCAAGACCGAGGCTTGGAGAGGAAGTCCTTTACCTGGAGTGACACAGCCACCAAGAGGGACAGCAGAAGTGACACTGTCTCAAACTCATGGGCTATTTCCACTGCTTCACGTGCCCTCTGGGAGGAGGAAGGAGAGTGTGAGCCAAAGGCTGTTGGAACAGAACAAAGCTGTTCATCTCTCCACCGCAGAGCCTGGGGCAGCGGGGCAGCCCTCAAGATCACTGTCTGAGCTGCGCTGAGCCCTGGGCAAAGCCTTAGGTGTCTCCTAAGATTCTGGTCCCCTGAGTCAAGGGCCAGCCAGGCACTGGGTCAACCTTGAGAAGTCAAGAGGGAATAATGAAAGCTCAACAGTACCATAGCTTCTGGGTGGGAGATGTACCCCTACCCCAACAAACACACACACACACACACACACACACACACACACACACACACACACACACACACACACACACATCACCCCCACCCTCTAGAGCATCAGCTCTTCAGAGAAGGGGGCGGAACTTTGGTGGGACTGAGTCTGGGGATCCGCCCACAGAGGTTGGCTCAGAGTGGTGCTGTCCAAGGTCCATTCATTACAGGGACATCTCCCAGGTGGGGAGGGGCTGCTACCGCCATCACAGCTGAGCTCCCAGTGCTAAATAACTCATATCTGGGGAGCCCACAAGCACGGATGTTAATCTCAAAACCTTAATCACACCATCCCAGTTCTAACCCAAGCCTCCAGAGACCCGCCTCCCGCTACTGTCCACACCACTACAGATTGGCTCCTTCCCCCTCTCTGCCCTCCATATCCCCTCCCAATCTCCGGAGCCTCCACCCCCACCCTGCCCCCGCCAGCCACAGCCTCCGAGATCCCAGAAGCCGGAGGCCCTGGCCAGCGCCTAGCAGGCAGGAAGCGCCCCACGTCTCGTTCCCAGGCCCACACCGCCCTCCCTCTCTAGCACGCAGAGCCCTGAGCATAGGCTGCATTTGTGGGAAACCGGGGCTCTGCGCGCTGAGAGGGAGTCAATTTATTCTGGAGAAAACATCTTTGTTCTGCGAGTGAAGGGGAGCCATTTCCAACAATTTAATGCTCTGTTCACAGGCCCAGGTGCTGGGGTTGCAACGCGGGGCTTGTTCTTCGAGGCAGAGCAGCACATAATGAGGCTTCTCACTGCCGCTCCGCCATCGTGCCAAAAACCAGAACGGTTATTTATCCATTAATCTGACATTACACCCCTGCATTTTATCTGCTTAAATAAATTTGGTGGTTAGAGTGTGTGCCTGGCGGAGAAACTCCCGCATTCAATTTCCTCTGCGCCAACGCAGCGAGGTCGCCTGTTATAAACTCGCCTTTGACATCCTGGGGCCTCAGCAGTCCCAGCTGGGAAATGGAGAGGGCGGCCAGTGGGACGCCGGCTCACAGGCCCATGGTCTGGCACAGTGCTCCAGGGACCCAGTGCCAGGGCTGTAGTCTCAGGGCCCAGCATGCCCCAACAGCCCCACTCACCACTAGGGGCCACTTCCCACCACAATCATCGTAGGATACAGTGGGGGAAAACCAAACCAAGACCCCAAGGAACAGACACACCGATACACACACACAGACACCGATACATATACAGACACATTCAAATTCATAAACACATCCACACAGATATACCCCCCACACATACAAATATGCAAATTCACACACACAGAGATACACCGACACATTCACATACACATACAGATACACAGATACAGGCACAATACACACACACTCAAATTCATATACACGCATAAAGGTACACAAATATATACGTGCACACATATATACACAGAGACACACAGTAGCACAGAGAATCCCCAACCTGGGCTGGAATCCTGGGTGTGCCACTCACTGGTTATTTGACCTTGAGATATCACTCACCTCTGTGCTTCTTTCCCTAGGGTTGTGAGGATAACTAAAAAAAAAAAAAAAAAACAACTCCTATTTATAAAGTGCTTAGAACAGTGCCTGGCACACATATCAAGTGTTCACTAAAAGCCAATTTTAAATATTGTATTTTGTATTATTTGATATGCCAAAACCAATAACAATTATAGACCTCATTCCCATGACCTGAAGGAATGGTTTGAGGCTCTTCCTGTCCCTGGAGCAAGCAGATACCCTTGAGCTACACTCACTTGTGACAGGACGTATGGAGATGTTACTGGTGCCTGCTCAAGCAAATCGATGAACAAGTGAAGTGATACAAGTGATTGCATCCATTACTTAGGACTTGTGTTGGTAAGCGGAGCTTGGGAGAGGAGCCAGACCCGGAGGTCCCAGATGTGCTGGGGGGTGGGGGAGGGTGGACAGAGCACTGACCTGCCCCAGCCCCCACCCCGCACTGAATGCATCTGCTGACCCCACTGCTTGAGAACATTTGAAAGCCCTTTGCCTGCTCCATTGCCTGGGCTCACAGCAGGGCATACTAAAAGCCACAGAGGGAAAGAGTTTTGTCCGGAGAGCTCTTGGTTTGGTTTTAGTGTTTGGTTCAGGCTCTGACTCGGGGGAGAGACTACAGCTACGGCCTGAGGATCCCCACTCTTCATTTTCAGTGACCCACCAAAAGATACCTGCTGAGGGACCCCGTCTCCCCTCCCTGCTCAACACCCCTGGCGTGCAGAACCCTGGAACTCTCAGCCTTCACTTTGCCCACTCCGTGGTGGGTCACCCCTTGCTGATGTGTCGCTCATTTGCTACTTCCTTTCCTCTGCAGCATCAGTTCACCTGCAAACCTGCCAAAACAAACTGCCTGACCTCCCGACCGCCTGCATACCCACCGGCATCCTATAGCCCTGCTCCCCAGGGCTGGAGCCTGCCCCTGGCGGCACCCTACAGCCTGCACTACCACCAGACAACTTTAGAGGCAGCTCACTTCCAACCCAAGCCCACCACACCCCTCCAGGAGCTGTTGCGCACCACCGGCCACCCCCCCACCCCATGCCTCTGCCTTGACCCCTCCCCAGAGCTGGTCCTCCCTGGCCCTGGGAGGAGACTTGCACAGTCTTCAGGCAGGCTGTCGAGGCAGGCAGGCGCTGAGCAGTGAGTCTGCAAGCGGAGAGGAGCTGTGTCCCACGCAGGAACCACTCTGCGCAGGCAGCTGCAGGCCCAGCCCCTGCCTCCTTCCGAGTGACAGAGAGGCAGGCATGCGGGCAGACAGATGCCCAACACAGAGACCTCCCACATGCTCGCTGGTCACTGCTTCCCCTTCCTCCAATGAACAGGAAGCCCCCAACCTGCACACCTTACCCCCCACAAGCTCCCAGGGGCTGTTTCCTGACCCACCCAAGATTTCCCTGGCATACTGCCTGCTGCTGTGAAGGGCGGCACTTTTCTTCCTGACTCATTGCACAAGTCCAGTGCTGTAGACGGAGAAGTCCCCTGCCCCACACTGGGTGCAGGTGGGCACTGTTCAATCTTCCTGAGTGACCGAGGATGGCCCAGGCCTTGAGGCTGAATGGCCAGCCCTGTTCAGCTTCCAGGAGTCATGTGTCTTCCCCTCCGCTGGCTGCCCCAGCCCTCACTCACCTCCTTCTCTATTTCCCCACCTGTCTCATCGCTACATCTCCGCTCTTGTTCTGGCCCCAGTTTCATGTTCACTCTTGATTTTGCTGCAGAGAATGTGATACGAGTCAGGCATCAATCTCACCAGCCTCTCACCATTTCTGTGGCTCCCCTCCCTGGTAACCTGTGCCAGGCACTGTGCTTAGTGCTGAGACCGACCCACCGCTTTACAGACAAGGACACTGGCTGAGGTTCACCCAGGGTCCCAAGCTTTCAGGGTGGCACAGCCCGGATTTGAACCCAGATGTGTCTTCCCTCCCCCCCACACACACTCCACCCCAGTCCCTAGCACTGCCATGCGCTGTCATACTAGGAGCTACTCTTGCCTCCAGAATGGATGGCACACCGCCTCCCTCTGCTTCCACCGCGCCACGGAGGAAAGTGGGGAGAAGCGCCAGCGCCTGCAGGCCACGTTTTCTCCACTGCCTTCAGCAGTGGAAAGAGGAAACGCACATTCTGTAGCAATGAAGGGGTGCTTCTGATTCCACTGCAAACAAATTCCTTTTCTCCAACAGGCCATTTTCAATCTGGGACTTTTCTCTATGACAAAGGCAAGTAATGACCCCAGGGGAAAAAAGTCTGGGAACAGCGGCCCTGAGTCTCCTGCCCCTGCCTCTACGCTTCCTGCCCTTCTCAAGCTCCCTTGTTTCCTGTGAGGCCCCAGCTCCCAGTCTGGAGTCCTCCTTGTTCAGGAACCCTCAGACTCAGCCTGCCCCCTGGGGTCCCAACACAAGGAGCAGACGCTCTGAAAGGGGTGGGCCTCAGGAACAGGCACCCATGGCCAACAGGATCCAACAACCTCACAGCCTCACCCCTAACCGCTGATGGCTGAGCCTCTCCAAACAGTCCATCACATGAACTTCCTAATGCACCAGCAGTCCCAGCACTGACCCCTGTACTGCCAGCACCCCGACACACAGCAAGAACAACCCTACCTGCACACCTCCCACACCCCAAACTCCATCACACACAAGGTATCAGACTCCCCCAAACGCCATCAACAATCCCCCAAAATACCCGAGTTGGCCTCCAAATGTACTATGTAGATCTATGTGGATTCCCGCTCTTCACACCACTAGGGCACTCGCCCCACGGAACCCAGCCCATCCTGATGACGGGGCACTGAGATATAAGCTTCCCCAGGGGAGCCTCCGCCCACTCGCCAGGTCCCATGGGCCCAACAGGGTGTCAGCTCTGCTCTCAGCTTCCGGCTAAGTCTTCAGGGCCAGCTCTGTGGCCCTCTCAAGGCCTATTCAGGGACTGTGACCCACAGGGAGGCCACAAAGGCAACAGCAGTAGCTTCTCCTGCTCAGGAAGCCTTTGGGCCCCGAGCCTGTATTCAGTCAAGACAGTTTAACAGCACTGGGTGTTCCCAGGAGCTCCACACCCTCTCCAGCACAATGGGGGGCACCCCTCACTCCACTCCGCTTCCTCACCTGGAGCCAGTACCTCATCCTGCCTCTGCCTCCTCCCACCCCCAGGCTCCTAGTCCAAGGCCAGGATTCTGGATCTGCAAGTAGTGGTATCCCTAGCCCTGACACAGTGCCACCTCCACCCACTCAGCTGGGAGCCGTGTCGCCCCCGTGACTGCAGGGACCCAGGCCCAGACAGCACTTGGCACATAGGGGACAACAATGAAACACACTGAATAAATGAACAGTAAGGACCAGAGAGACTGCACGGCAGGAAGGTGCATGACTTGCACACAACCAACCAGCGTTCAATCCCTGACAGCCCATATGAGCCCCCTGAGCCCGCCAGGAGGGATCTCTGAGCTTAACAAAACCAAACCAAATCAAAACCGAGCAGAGGGAGAGTGTTCTATCCAATTTCTCACACCCTCGCTCTGCCCCACCGCAAGCTGAGATTCATTACCCCCAAGCCACTTGAGGAACCAGAGGGCAGCCTTGGGGCCAAACTGGTACGAGAGGGCAGAGCCCTTTCCCCACCAGGTTCATGCTGCTCTTGAGCCACCGTTCAGTTCTGACGCACAGAGAGCCCCATTCAGGAGGGATGACGTCAGGAGACAGGACTCAACACAGCCCCGCCCCACAAAGCCAGGGCTAGCTCCCAGCACTGTGGCCCCCGCTCTTCCTGACACAAATTGCAGCTCCAGGAAGTGCAGGCGGCAGCCCCTGCATCTCCCTGGCAACCCAGGAGCTTTTGTTCTTGAAGAATGGAGCTGATTCATCCCTCCTCCTCCCTGGCTGAGCGGCAGGGACTGCCTGCAGAGGAAACTGGGTCTAGAGCTCTGGCTTCCCTGACTGAGATCACGCAAGTAGGGGGGGCGGCCTAGCTAGAGCTCCTGGGCAGGCCTTCCAGTGTCCACTAGATCCACTGGTCAGAGCTCCACTAGCTGGGAGATAACAAAAGGGATGAAATTCTGCCCACAGCCATGGCGGCTGTCTCACTATTGGCCCTTCCATCTCTGCAGCTTCCGCCACTTCCGGCCCCATGCCCAGACCCCATCCCCAGACCCCACGCCCATAGTCCCCTAGACTTTTTTTTAATTGAATCACCATGAGACCATAACAAAACTGTTCATGATTGGGTTTCAGTCATACATTCCAGCACCCATCCCTCCACCAGTGCACATTTCCCGCACCAACGTCCCCTGGACTTTAAACAAACAAGTCCCAGGCCCTCTGTCTCTTTGTTTTTTGCATCTTGTCCCTGAACCTGAGAGCTCTCAGTGACCAGATGCACAGAGGATCCAAGTAACCATTACTGTCTCCAGTGTGCTCCACCCACTCCCCAACACCACTAGTCACTTCTGCGGGTGAGCAGCTCTGACCAATGAAATGCATGTCACTGTGATACACTTACTTCCAGGCAGAAGGTGCGGAGTTTGTCCTTGCTTCTCTACTAATAGTCCTCATAGTTCTTCAGAAGAAGTCAGCAAGCCAGCAGAGCCTCAGGCCAGCCCATGATGAACTTATAGCTGGGGAGAGAAATCGCTCACCAAAATTGCCAGTCTGCAAGTGCCACATAAGCTCACACAACCTGACTACGCAAGGAGAGAGCAAGCTTTATGTTTGTTTGTGCTTTCGTTTTTTCAGTCTTGTAGTCACACTCAATGTTGCTCAATGGTTGCTCCTCCTGGTGTTCAGGAAACCCTGCAGAGCTGGGGATCAAACCTGGGCCTCCTGCATGCAAAGCAAGCACTCAGCCCACTGAGCTATCTCTCCTGTGCCTGCACTTTGAAAGATGCCACTAAACCCTCTTGGCTGGCATTCTTAGAGGCAACTAGCTGATCATCACATGACTAACCCAAGAAGAGGAAGACTTTTTTTATTTGGAGGAGAGTCTTGGATTCAAATTCTGTCAAAAGACACAATCATGGCCTTGGACTAGGCCCTTCACATGTTTGAAACTCAGTTTCCTTAAGGTAAACTTGGTTCAGCAATAAATACTCCCCAGTGCATTCCTGAGCAACCAGGGGTACAAACACTACCTGTAAGTGCGTGACACATTGGGAGTCCACCATTACTTCGGGCTGCTAGTCCCTATGACTCACTTCAAATGCCTGGGGTCTAGGGAGCAGGATAAACCAGCCCAAGCCCTAAGCGCTGTGGCATGGGCAAGGGCAGGCATCATCTAATCAAGTTGTTTTTTCTACCTTTCTCTGACTGTGGTTCCCTTCCATCCTTGTCCCTTCCTGTGACCCCCCCAACCTGTCATATCAGTTGGGCTCCTAGTCTCTTGCCTCACTCCCGATTTATGCAGATTTTTTACCAGTAGCCCCAGGAACATTCTGAGTGTCCACAAAGGACTACCTTGTCCCCACTCAGGGCACAGAAAAGCCCCAGGCGTTTAGGGTGCAGGGTTCACTATGAAGATTGAACCAATGCTCAGGTTATGCCCCGCTCACTCACACACACACACACACACACACACACACACACAACAACAACAACAAAAACAACTTTTTGAGACGCCATTTGGTTCCTCAAGGACACTCACACCCCTGATCTTAATTCATTAGGAGTTTATTGTCCTTGTCCTAATGCCTCTCCTAGTCATTGATCCTTCTTCTCTTCCACCCTGACTACAGTTGTCCCTCTGCTTAGAGCCCATCTGAGGCAGTTTTTCTTAGGAGGAGGAGGAGGAGGAGAAGGAGGAAGAGGAAGAGGAAGAGGAAAAGGAGGAAGAGGAGGAGGAAAGGAGGAGGAAAAGGAAGAAAAGGAGGAAAAAGAGGAGGAAGATGATAAGGAGAAGGTGGAGAAGGAGGAAGAGGAAGAGAAGGAGGGGAAAGAAGAAAGAGGAAGAGACGGAGGAGAAGGAAAAGGAGGAGGAAGAGAATAAGCAGCAGTTGCTCAAGATCAAGACTACAAAAGGAGGGGCCGGAGCGATAGCCCAGCCGGTAGGGTGTTTGCCTTGCACGCGCCGGCCTGTGCCGCCCGGGTTCGATCCCGGCATCCCATATGGTTCCCCGAGCACCACCAGGAGAAATTCCTGAGCAAAGAGCCAGGAGTAACCCCTGAGCATCGCGGGTGTGACCCAAAAAGCAAAAAAAAACAACAAAGGGCCCAAAGCTCCTATCAGGGGAGACGCCAGATCTGCCAGATACAGAGCCTTGGGCAATGCTCATCAGAGTCACGTGGTGAAAGACACAACACTCCTCCTACATAAACCCATGGCATACACATTTGCTGATCACCTTCTAGGTGCTGACAACCCATCAACATGCTTAATATGAAGACTCCATGAAAACCCTGCAAAATGCCTGCCATGATCCCACCACATTACTGAGATATAAACACAAAGATTTCCTGCAAAGACCCCAAAGGGACCCACACAGCGGCCACCATTTCCGAGATTCCACATGCTTCCTACAGCCTGTGCACAAAATTAAGCATCTTCTTCCCTTAATGGCTGGAACAAGCCTACCTTGAGCTATATTCCTTCCTAGAACACTACTTAAAATTCATTCAGTGAAAAACATCTGAAGAAATCTAATTCTTTATACCTCAGAAGCATAAAACATCTTGTGCTTAGCAACTGCATTTCCTGATGAGAACAACTGAAACCATCTTCCCCACTCCCTTCCGATGGCATGTTCTTAAAGAACAATGTCCACAGGAGCCTGGAAAATACTATTGATCAAAAGCAGACAAATGAATTAAATTGCCCTTCCCCACGTCATCCCAACAATTGTCTCTTCTTATCTGCCCTCACATCTCTATCCCCATTCTTTCTTCCATCGTTAAACAAGCAGGAATTGTCAATATTTAAAATAATGATAATAATAATTTAGACTTCTGATTTTAACCAATATGAAACATCTGGGCAAATACTTTTCCTAATGCAAACCATTAGGGTCTTCGTCAAAGCCCTGAACGAATGGTTTGAGGCTCTTCATATTCCTGAAGCAAGCAGATGCCATTGGGCTACACTGGCACATGATAGGGTCAAATGGAAACATTTCTTATGCACACTCAAGCAAATCGGCGAATAATGGGATGTCAAGTGATCAAGTG